>KK351045.1:1488669-1646323 GCA_000671755.1 Glossina brevipalpis
TTTGATCGATACTTTACGAGAAATCTACCAGTGTAGCCATCTACCGAAAAAATAATGGATTTCTTTTTCCCCAAACTAATATTTTGTCTATCCCCTATAAATCGTACATTAAGTTAGCAAAAGAAGAAGAAGAAGAAGAAAGAAGTCGACAAGCTTAAGTTTATTATTACTCGTCCCTTTAATTAATCTTTATTGTCCGAAAATTTTTACTGCAGCATTGAAGGTTGTGCTCATTCTAAACCCGTTGCTGTGTGACTTGCTACTTAGCTTTAACTAGTGTATATAAAATTTTGTGGGAGAGACAATTGTTAAAATTCAAGCTAGGGTCAGCAATGAGTGCTTAAACAAAGTCCCTAGAAAAACGTACAAGATCAGGATTGAAGCCTCTATACATTAGTAAAACCACCTTAAGGAGGAATAGCAAATTTCTGAAAGCTAACTTTTCGCTTTTGCATACGCGGCCGGTATATGTTATTTCGATCGGATATTCGTTATACTAATTAAATATTGTTTTGTGAATTCAAATCGCGCGTGCCGATTTAAGAGTTCCTCTTCTTATCTACCAGGCTGTGGGGAACCCATTCATAATTAGACTTATAGTGTCGCACACGTGCTAGCTGACCCGTTGATGATTCGCGTAGGAACCATGAAGGATTAAATAAAAACATTCAAGTTTTTGGTTGGTTTCGTTAGTTACGTTTCCATTAGTTTTAACAAGGCCTTGTTAGAGTTCATGCAGCATGAAATTACGGTTTGTATTTATGGTTTCCTGTGTTACCTAATGGGCCCTTAGTAATAAAAATATAGTATAAGATGCCTCTCGATTTGATTTGATATTTACATCCATATTCGCGTTGTGCTTTCCTTTTGGAGAAAATATTCGTGCCTTTAGGAGAAAACATTCTAACAATAGAGCTTGATAACCATACCTCTAATTTTTAATCTCTTACACGCGCTCTAATTGTAAACGTTTCTAACTAACCCTGTGATTGTTGTACCTGTAAGAGGTAAAAACTTTTTATTCAAATATATTTTCTTTTAATTTAAATTATTTTTAATACAACCTAAAGCAAAACGTTTACCTTTCGATATATTTTCCTCATTTTAAATAAAATATTACTTGAAATGAACATTCGCGGCGTATCCTATAAGAAGCACATATTTCTCTCGCACAATTTAAAGTTAGCGCCCCACTGTATCAAGAGACTTTTACGTTATATTGAATAAATATGGACCCACTATATATTTTAGTTTTTTTTTTCTTCTTCTTTTTTATGTCTTCGATGTGTTCTTTATGAACTAAGATTCCAGTTGATTTTCTTTCGTTGGTCTGTTGTGCGAATTGCTTGTCAACAACATTTTGCCCCCGAAAATATTTGAGAAATGCGCTTCGCATTGAAGTGCATTTCATAATTTTCTTTATGATGTTATGCTTGAATTTTTAACGTTCAAGTTTTGATCCCATTTGCTTGCTACCGTGGACGTGGAATGGAATGGATGACTGTGGAGACAAGAACGGTTATTTAATCATTTACCATTTGTTACAGCAGTAGTTTGTGAATGCACCGCTAATGGTTTTGATTCTCTGAGACTAAAAGCCTTTGAAATGCCACTGGTTTTGGTTTTCATTTTCTTATAAAAAAAAAAAGAAATAAAAAAAATAAAGGCAAAGGAATAATAATAATAATAACAAAAATAAAAAGAATAAGAAAAAGTAGTAAAAGTCGAGAATTGCTTCAGAATGTTATGTTTAACAACGCATGCGTGTCAGCAGCTCACTGTCATTGCGTTTAAAATACACCATCATCGCGCGTATCATCTGTTTGTTTAAGAATATCAAACAAAATCAACGAAAAAACTTCATTGATTCGTTGAGCATGAAGATCATGTACACAAACATTAAGTGTCGTTCTGTTTCAAGTCCCCAGTGAGATGCCATAATGATGATGAACTACCACCACCAGCCAGCCAGCAAGCAAGACAGCCAGATAGGCAGATAGCCGGTCAGCCGGCCAGTAAACAAGCAAACGAACCAACCAGCCAGCCAGCTCTACATCGACAGCAACATTCACGCACAACACAATACTTAACAAACTCGTACGTAACCCATATAGTCACTATATGACGCGACTTATTGTATCTTTTAAAGAGATGAAGTCACAAATAAAAATAAAAATAAAAATAAAAAAAAATAAATAAATAAGAAGACCAGTAGAATATGAAGACGTTAAGAATAGCAGCAGACGTGTTGCTCGTTTTTTTAGTGACGCGATTACGCATATTAATCAACAATCGCCCATTAACGCAGCAGCAACTGAGCATTCGTTGTTGTGTTGTGTTGCGTTGTGTTATGTTGTGCGATTCAATCGCACGGGTGCATAATTCAAAACAATTTCATACCTTTTATGCTAACATGATATGCGTACGTTAAGCAATCAACAGCAAGAGAACATTAAGTAGAAAAAACAAAACGATTTTCAAGAAGAAATCATCAGCATCATCATCATCATCATTGTGATAATTTTTTCACGGCTTCAGTTGCGTCTTGCTGGGCACACCGAGTGATCCTTTTCTTTTCTCTCACCAACCAACCAGTCTGTAAGTGCAGTACGTTTTCAAAGACATAAGCAATTTTCAGATTAAGATTTCATTTCATTTGTATATATCAAGAATGGTTTTTTGTTTTTGTGGCTTCGCACCATATATCTCGTACTGATGATGATGACGTTGGGGCGACAAGATAACGCAAAATGAAGTGATATTCACTTCTCTGCTGCAAAGCTTGCTGGAAAATCCATTTGTTTGTTGTTATTCTTTCTTGGTACGTGTGCGTGTGCAAGTTTTCGGTTCGTTTGTCACTTAGAGGTTATGGTCACTATTAGAGTTTTTTTTGCTTTAAATTTTCTACAAATTCTTTATTTTATTTATTTATTTATTTATTTGTTTTTTTAAATAAAGTATGAACTTTAATTAAGTCATTAGCAACCGTGCAACCTTTCACTATTGCGCTACGCAGAATATTACGCAGAGTACCCTGCGATCACATCATCAAATCAAATCAAATCTTTTTACCCAACCAGACAACCGTTTCAATCGACGATACCATGATCCTCTTAACTTTATTTGTTGGCATCACCGTTGCCGGTTGTCGTGACAAATCGTTAAGTGTAAGAAACAACAACAACAATAAGAACATCATCATATAAATAAACAGGCAACACATGTTGTTCTTCTTGTCATTTTTGTTAATTAAACACTTATAAATAAATGAATATTCCGCTCACATGCATATAGGAATAGACTCACAATGGGTTAATGGGAAAGATTTTCATATTAAATGCTTTAAGGTTTTTTTCTAATATTTCATTATAATTAAAAAGTAATTAAGTTTAGATCGATTACACGATAGACTTACAAACGTTAATTGAATATGAATTGATGAGTGGACAGGTAGCAACACGATCATTAAATAGCATTAAAATAAATAAGAAGAAAATTAATATTAAATTAAAATTTTTTTTCTTTTTCAAGTTTGCTTTGCTTGTCTGATAGATATTCAAGGATGGTGACATGCAACGTTTGCAAGAGATGTACTTAGATTTCTCTAATGAATAGTACTACTTAGGGCTAAAAAATATACTCTTTTGTTTCAAAACATTTTCCTTGACCATCGTTAGAAGTTTATCTACCTTCGTCGTACGTTTTTTAAAATTCACTAAGAATTATGGGTATCAAAGAATCGATCGCTTGTTTTGATTTCGAAAGCGCTCTTTAGCAGTTCTGGTGGCTTTTTGTTCAATTGAAAGAAACGATTAGATACGAAACAGGATATATATGTTAGATAGATGGAAATCCAACTTGGGAGCTTACATAGTTGCGAAAAATAAGTTTGCCTCTTTTTATATATTTCTTTGAAGACTTTTGATCTGATAGAGATTCATGTAAGAATTAGCCGTTGAGGCGAAAATAGTCGAGATTTTTTTGGGGAAAAAAGTCGTGTTTATCAACGTATTGCAATTGAATTGTTGATCGGGTCTGAAGCTGGTAACGTTCGATTATCGATCGCGGTTAATCTGTTGGAAACTTTCGGTATATATCGCCAAATTGATATGTAAGGGTTTTGTGCAAAGAAGCTTTTCGCATTCATGTACAATCGATTACGATTGAGTTATTGGTCATCTCTTCTCTCTAGATTATCGTATTGACATCAAACACTTTCGTGCAAGATCTTTTCGTGTTCAACAGCCGTCGCTCTATGTACTATCTCTGTTATTGGTTGTGTTGTCTTTTCTTCTTAGTTTAGCAATATTTTCATTTTATTGACTTAAAGTTTAAAACACTCATCTTATCATTTCAATAGAGAAGATATTTGCGGGCGTTTTATCTTCATAAGGAAGCTTATGAAAATAAACATTTGATGTCGTTAGCAATGTTTGGCGTAGTCTTTATAATTATTTAAATTAAATTTATAGCTCTTTACCTTTCCTTATCATAAGCTTTTTTAGACTTCACTTACAAAAGAAACTAAAAATATTGTATTAAAATTTAATTTTCTTTCTGTCTTAGATCGCAAAAAGAATTTAGAAATTTTCTCTTATAAGCTTTATAAAGAAATTTTAACTTTTCTAAAGAAACAAAATTTAATTTCATTTTATTTACCATTCGTATTACAACAACAATGAAAAGAACATTAGCTTACCTTTATGCACAATATTTTTAAAATTCAATTAGAGTTCTAGACCTAAGGACAATTTTGTTTATCATCCTTTAATATGAGATGATGAACTTGTAGTGGAATATGTGTCACTAGCCCACTAACTAAGGTAAGAGTGAATTGCTCATCATAATCAAATTTTTATAGTCCTGTAAACATGCATAGAAACACACAAACACACCTACCCACATCTACAATAAAGATCGTAAACACATATAAAACAAAAATCAAATCATGTGCTCAGTGGTTTATTTAATGAAGAAAAAATTTACTTTTATACCCGAAAAGAGAAAGACAAAAACAACAACAAAAAAAGAAGAAGAAAGACGAAAAAAAATCGTTTATTTAGTTCTTTGTCGTTGCCCAAGCGATTAGCTTTAAGTAAATTCAAAGCCCTCTGGCTTTCACAGAAATAATTAAAAAGTAATTTAAATTGTACTCGTTGTGTCGTTTAGGTGGTTAACTACAAATTTTCTATTCACACAAACATATTTATTTATATATACATGTGCATAAAGTGTAAAGACAATCAGTTATCTGTGAAAGTTGACAAAAACATTTAATAGACTTGAAATTAAAATGTTTTTGTTTCATAAAAATAATATTTTAATAACATATAAAATTTTCATGCTTCGTTTAGATGCCAGAGAAAAGATAAAAACAGCAACAGCACCAATAACAAAAATGGCAAAGGGTTTTTGCTTATACACGTAGCCATATACATATGCACGCAACTCTTAATCCACAAATGGATGAAACTGTAATATTTTGCTTATAACAAAACTTTTTTCGCTTGAATTAGGGAGGAGAGTGGCAGTAAAGACAGCAAAGAGATAAAAAAGATTGTCATAGGTTTTCTGTTGAATGTTGTCTTCCATTTGCTTATGTGAATACCAAGGTTTGTAAAATGGTTATATCATACGCTCAATAAAATTCATTGTCGTTGTTGTCTGGATTATAGACCGATATGCAGTAGATTTAAGGATTGATTTTTTTATTAAGAAATGAGTGTAGGATTGTTGGCGAAGCCGTAGCTTATACGACATTTTGTATTTTATTATACGTTTTCAATCCGTGCCGCGACCTTCACTATTAATTGCACTCGCCCTTGCGTCTAGCCTTCCAGCTTTAGTGTTCTTATGAATCCTACCATCTTCTGCTGTTCGGAGCACTTGTGTCTGATTATGGGCGTGCGCTTGCATTGAATGTAATGGCACGTTTCAGTCGCTCCCTCGTAGACTCTGAGATACCCATGACTCGGTGTCTGAGGTACCTATGGCCCAGTATCTGAGGTAACCTTGAATCGGTACCTGAGATACCCCTGACTCGGTACTTGAGATACCCATGACTCAGTACCTGACATACTCATGAATTGGTATCTGAAGTACCCATATTTTTCACGTAGTATCTGAGGGAGTTGGGCCCCTTGTATAAGCCTCCTTTTATATAACCAAACATAGGTCGCTGCTCCGTAGTGTCAGTAGCTTGTGTGCTGTACTGGGGATTTTGTAAATATTTTGATGTAGCTCCTTCGCACGCCGTAGAAAGGATCCGAACCTGTCTTCGGACTCTCCTGTTTACTAAACAGTCGCCCCTCTCGTTGCCCTCACTGCCCGAATGTCGCGGCACTCGATATAGGTTGCAATTTACTGTGCTTCACCAGCTCACTTCGCACTTTCCCGCAAGCCTAGACGTAATAACTTGCCTCCTACTTTGCTCATAAGTAAGTAAGTAGTGAATCTTACAAGGTTTTAATGCTGTCAATGCCAAGGTTTGTCTTTAAGAATAACAAATACCCGCTAAATAAGTGAACAAGATTTGCGAATTTTTCTTAATATTGAGAAAGCAATTTTTCAGACAGTTTTGAGTAAACTGTCGGTATATCAATGAACCGGTTGGAATGGCTGTCACGTTGAGTTCTCAATAAAAGAGAAAATTTTACTGAATTTCGTTGGGAATAACATGGTTTCATTCCCACAGAATGGCATGTGAACGTTTTGAATTCAGATTTCAATCACATCCAAAGAGCTGGACGCAATGAATGCATTTGTGTCGTGCATCATGCAACCAAACGCCAAAATATGGTTTTTATGTGATCTTTACTGCAGCAAAGTAATGCAAGATATATGTTCAGCTACATGTAAACACATACATCTATACCGTACAATATTTTGACATGTGAGTCACATGATGCACGGAGTAAATGCATGCCTCGTGGTCAGAGCTTACCTTTTTCGTAGTGCTTTAAAAAATATTCGCTTACTATATAACGATGTCCATTGCTATTGTCTGTTAGGTCTCGAACATGTTCTTTCAAATAAAATATAACTTAGTTAACTCATCGATATGAGTTATCCACCTTGACGGTCATAAACAGGATGAACATTTATCACACTACCGCTGTTTGGCTATGAGTAGAATTAAAACTCTTAGTTATCATGACCCATGACCCTAAATAAAGCTTATGCCGCCTGTTGCTAGAATTATTTAAGACATTTCCCGCAATCTAACATATTTTCAACATACATACATACATATAAATGTTTGTCATGCTTATCAATGCCTAAGGCGATGAAATTTTTCCTGTTTTACAGTCAGATTTATAATCAAATTTGTTTTATTTTACAAAATATTTTTTCTCTTTTTGGTAGAATTGGTTTTATTTTTATACAACTTTTTATAAAAGGTTGGGGGAGACAGAAGTATTACGGTACAAATTTTTCTTAGTTAAGCATATGGTTTTTTTTCTTGAATCCTTCAACCTTTATATCCTAATAGAGTTTTCTTTTCTAACATAATGTTTAGATCCGCGATGCTGCAATTTCAAGTTATCTAAGGAGCACCGTTGCCGCATACACTTAAAACAATTATGTTTTTGAATAAAATCTTTACAGATTCATAGTACAGTAGATTAGGTGGATTGGCATTATGAAGTGCTGGCCACTTCCCTTTTTCCTCTGTGGTAAAGTAGGACGCAAACACCAAACGAGCACAATATTGTTTCTTGGTTGAGCTTTGTTGCTGTCAGCGTTAACGTTGAATACAAACCTCTTAAGAGAGAAGAGAATAATGGAATGAACACCCAGAAAAGATAGCCTTGAATGTAGAGTAAAATAGAAGTAACGACGCCTGAAGGCCGCAAGTGTTTGCTTTTTCTCCAAAGAACATTCGTAGAGTTAGATCGATTGTATATAAAAATTGCTACGTTGCCACATTTCAAACTTACAATAAACGATTTTTTAATTTTGCGAGTCCATGCAAGTCTTAAGTTTTAGTATAGAACTTAATCTCGGGTCAAGCCGTGGAAAAAAGAAAAAATAAAAAGAAAAAAGTAAGAAAATTTGTATTCTGCTGTGCCAAATACTTTATACCCAGCACCTTTATCTTAAAGGAAGGGGAAAAACTAAATTTTAATAGGTGGACGTGCAGATTTTTTTTACCGTGGAAAACAGCCAGAAAACAGACGTGCTTTCAGCTTCTATTGGATGCGTGCAATCCATTCGGCCCATTTTCAATAGCTCCGTATGTGAAAGAACTGCTAATATTTCTGCCAAATTTTAAGCCGATATCTTCATTTGTGCAGTTCGGAGAATGTTTACCACCGGAATTACATAAGCGGACAGACGGACATTCTAAAATCCGTTCTAAACTTAATACTGATTAGGAATGTATATACTTCGTGGGATCTCCGAAGTTTTATTCTGAAAGTTACAAATCAGACCCATCATCTTCGCTGGTGGGTAAAAAAAAACTTCCAATGATTTTTCTATTACATAATTTTTTTTTGTTACAGACGTTGGTAAATTTAAATATTAGAATAATTATAAGGAGAATCTAAAGTAATTTTAATAAGTTACCTAGCGAATCGTGTTGATATTTGTACATCACGTGAAATTGCACATAACCTTTTTTAAACAAGGTTTGGATTCTTATTAGGCTCCACTGAAAGAAAATGTTGTGTCCATGCCATGATTCACGGGTTTCTCATGCGTTTTCCATTCACAAAGATATTTAGCAGTCCATCCAGTCCACCCATGTAAGTTACTAAGAATATATTCTTTCCGATAGAGAGGTAAGGAAGACCATTTCGTCTGATTGTTTACTGGATCCTATTAAAAAGTTTGATGATATTTATCCGTATTAGTTTCTTCCCTTTACAAGGTATAAATTTCCATATATAGCGTCCTGTCTTGATTAGAAACGAAACGCGCCATACAACACTTTCATTTGCTTAACTCTGTGTAAGCCTTACATTTAACTTAGAACAAGTTTTTTGTCCGATATTTCAAAAGACATTCTTCTCATTACGTATGCTATGTGAAAGCGTGCTTTATCGTTACACAGCACAATAAGCAATCATTGGTAACGTTCGTAATCAACGCATCAGGATAAACAGCAGCGTCAGGCAGTAGCAATTGCGACAATTGCTGGAACAGCATGAAAAGTAGTTGTAAACGGTAGTAGAAAAATAGAGAAAAATCATAATGAAGTAAAACAGTGCTGCTGTACGTACGTTCATTTATAAGTACATAGGTATGGTAATGCAATTACATTAAATGCTCAAGCATAGCTAGCATGTACTCAAAAAGTCATCGTCATCGTCATCGTTCAGATTTAATAAGACGACTGTTATCTCTACTACATATAAAACTTGGTAAAGCTACACTTTAGTATTTATATAAATCATATATACACACACATATAATGCTAAGCCCAAGTAATAATACAGAAGAAGGGTAGCAATGAAAGGACCCACACACACACATGCATATGTATAACGTAATTTTATATGTACACGTTGAAGTCGTGATATCAAAAAATAACAAAGAAAAAAAAAGAGAAGAAGAGCGAGGCAGAGAGAGAGAGAGAAAGAGATGAACAAGAAATAGAGAGAGAAAGAGAGAGATAGAGTCATAGAGAGACGAGGCATATAAAATGCGTGAGTAGAGTTAATAAAAGAAGGCATAAAAAGAAAAAATAAAAAAAAAATTCTCAGTTACTCTAGTGGCATGTAAACAACTAATCGTTAACACTCTGACAATATGTTACACGATACGATGTTGTTTGTAGATGTATGGGTTTCTCAATCTTATGCTCCCTCTTATACACAATCTATTACACTACATTCTTTTTGTTGTTGTTTTTATTATTTTTTGTATATATTTCATGATATTGTTGTGTATCATTCCATTTCATTTAGATCTAAACACAAAACGTTAACCACTGCTTTGCGACGATTTGCGGTACTCTTTACTCTTTAGTCTTATTATACAGTTAAGCATATATAAGCTTGCGTTGTTTTTGTTGCTCCTTTAACTCAAACCTTTTTTATATTACGTTACGTTATATGTATGTCTTTACTCTCCTGTCAGGCCGTACACAGTAGTAGATTTTATATGTTCTTGGCAGTTATACGTACATTACCCGTGCAAACGTCTGTAGATACATTCATTTAATAACCTTTTTGTTGTTATTGGAGTATTGTGTGTAACGCCTTTATACGAACAACATCAAATTTTCTGATAAAGCTGTTGTAGCAGCAGCAGCACCACCACCACCAATAACAACAACAGTAGGAGCAGCAGCAGCAAAACGATACCCAACCATTCAGGGATTGTTAATGTTTTAACATTTTTGCTACAATAATGATACATTGTTTAGTTGGACAGTGAGCCAAGACGTATAAAATAACGAGAAATTTATTAAAAAGGTTCTTTTTTACACAAATCTTTTTTGATTATTTTTTATTTTATTTTTTTTTTTCATACAAAGTAATGCTTAACGGTTCATGAGTGTTTGCTGTTTATACCTAAATTGAAATTGTAGAATTATAGGAATTTCTCAGGACTCAGGAAAACGTTCTTGTTCTTCAAAGAATATTAATAAAAACTTCCGAGATATTAGTAGAAATTAAACATTTTTAGTGTAATAATTTAAACCAACAGTGATCTGTATAAGGAGTCGCATTTTTGCAGCTCATGCTAAGCAAGCAAACGCAACAACACCAGCTCTATAAAGGGTATCTCGAAACTTATATAAGACTTGAATTTTGTATTATTTAACTTCAAGAGATTAATTAAAAAATGTCGGGAATTTGGATCAATTATTGATCTCAAATTACCTTCAATTCAAAATATCATAACAGTTCTTGAGAATGTTCGTTAGAGTCCACAGAAATCAATTCGCCCCCGCGGTCAAGAACTGAAAAATTTGAGAAGTTCTCTACAGCGCATTCTCATAAAAGATTTGCTTCCTCCTGCATATAAATTTCACCTACCTGATTGTTGAAGCTTGTTGATCGAATAAAGTGATGAGAGTTTATTAAATGAACGATAACATGTGGACAATAACTTTTGATAGAAAATCATCTTCAGCGTTGAAAATAATTTTTATCTTAATGGGGTGATTAAAAGGCTTTCTATATACAAGCCTATGCTATAATCTTTATGAATCCATATTATTACAAGTACAGTTTTTAATTATAAAACTACGCTATCGAAATTACATTTTGCTCGAATTCTAGACCACCTTTTTTTATTTTAAAAATCGAATCGTGCGATCTTTGGTTTAATATTAACGAGTGGATTTATTAGTTGATTAAAAGTTTTAAATTTATTTGTATTTTATCGTCAGATATTGCACGAGAGTAGTTTTTTAACATCGGATTAGTTTTATTAATCAGAGTTCGAATTGTTTAAAAACACCTTTCTCATCCCACTAAAATCTTTATAAAGTCTAATATGTACTCAAATTCGTAGATAAATATAATTGAATAAATTCATAACAAGTCCTAACGCAGTATATTTGTTTTATTTATTCGTTTACGTATTCATGTATCCAGGATTCGACTACAATATCGATTTAGCTAAAAAGGCTTAAAGTATAACCTTATAATTGCAAAATAAAGAAAGAGATGGTGAAGAATTTGAAGACTACAAAGTTTATTTTATAAATAAGTAAATTTGTGAGAAAGAAAAGCCAAAGAATATCTACAGATTTCCTCAAAAAGGCTATTGTTAATACACAGTATTTTTATGGAACTCAATTCTGTTTTTACGTCTTCTATTCGGATTATTCAGTAAAAGATTTCAATATTTGAAAAATATAAATTGGTGGAGAAAACATCGAGCCTATTAATTAGAAAATCCAATGCAGCATCCGAATTGTTTACTCAAACTATTCAAAGAAAGATTTTAATGTTTGAAAAATATTAGTGGGTCTATTAACAAAAATTTCCAATGCAGTTACCGAAATTTTCATTCAGTTCATTTCGTGAAAGATTTTAATATCTGAAAAACACTAGTTGGTCTAAAAAATATTTAGCCTGCTAATAAAAATATCCAACGCAGTTTTCAAAAGTTTTTGATTCATAGAATGAAAGATTTTTAAACCCAAAAATATTAGCTGCTTTAACTAACACAGAGTTTTCTATTAATACCTATATCGACTAAAGATTCAAAAGAATGTTAGCTAATCTAAAAAGTATTAAGCTACACATACAAAATGAGTTGAATTTAATTATTTTTTGCACTACTTAGTATATAATATCTTTTATTTCAAATATAAATTTATATTAAACCACTGTATCATTGCACACTTGTATGCGGGCTCTTATTGTATGTAGTTGCTGTTATTTTGGGTATACGTTCGCAATCCGTTAATGAATTGTCAAAAAAAAAAACGAAAAAAAAAGAATTGAAATGAAACACAAAAGTGAAGAGATCTCTCCCATCCAGAGTCTAATGTAGCAGCAATAATAACAAGGATTCAAAACAGCGGACATAAACTCGGTTGTACAATAATACTGCCGGCGAGACGGTATAAACGGCTCAATAGCTGAATGGCTGGCTGGCTGGCTGGCTGGCTGAATGACCGTCTGGATGAATGACTGGCTGTCTAACTAACCGATAGTATGATTGATTGATAAGTTGCTACAATCAGCTAACGCCACAAACATTGTTATGTGTTAACATACATGTATACATACATACAAACATATGCAAGCATATGTTTCGTTCGTAGTCTGTCATATCATTATGAAATTTGTATAAGCAATCTGTCTGTCATTTTGGATATCAACGGACACAAACACGCATTCAAATTAACGTTAAAAAGAGTAAGCATGAAAACAACGAGTACGACATTGTTGGTGTTTTGTTACAATATTAACGATATTACAAATGGCGTCAAGATGGAAAAGGACGGCTAGCCATGCTTGGATGATTTTTACAAAATTGGCTACGCCCCATTGTTCTGGCTGCTTGCGTTTTGTATACAATAGAAAAGATGCATATATAGGTAAACATACATACGTGCATACATACACAATCGCAAACACACACATTCATATACAATGCTTTAGAGATTTTTGTTGTTTGCATTCACTTAACTCTCAGATACAATCTGCTATTGGAACGGTGATGAGTTAATTCCGTACTGAAGCGCATCAGTAAACGCTTTATGTAAAGTGAACGTAATTGTATATAAATATATATGTATATATTTAAATACATATATATAAATGTATATAAATATGTATGCGTGCGTGGCGTGTTTTCACACATTTATATATAAATATATATACTTATATGTAAACGTGTAGTAACAACAACAAAAAATAATTTCGCGTTCGTTTCGGTTTCATGATACTATTATACTTATTGTTTGGCATCGTGGTTGTGTGGTATCGTTTTTATACCCGTATCGGTTCTTGATCGTGCTATTGCTGTTGTTGTTCTTCCTGTTCTTGTTGTATTAGTACTGTTGCTGTATATAGAGAGAAAAATATACTAAAAATTATTGGTAGCATTACGGCGGACACCGAATAAAGTAAAAAACAAAGAACAAAAAAATAAAAATACAAGCAAAAAAGAAAAAAAGCAAAACAAGAAAACAAGAAAGATATAATAGACGGATTTCATAATACCAAATGAATTGGGCCCGGCTTAACCCCTCGCTGCCTGCTTAACCATTTAACCAACACTCGTCGTATACATTTCGTATCAGTTTCGCCTGCATAGCCTTATTGGTATTCAGCCACTTGGAGCTAGTTTGTCATTATACCCCCAGCATAACATAACAAATCACAGTGTGCAACGATTTTTGCACAGTGATGGCAGCTGACTATAGTCGTCGCCACCGTCGTCGCCATCGTCACCATCTTCATTATGCTTATCATCTACATTTACTTATACACACCTAATGTGTACAAGTATGGGTGTGTGTGTGTGTATGTGAGAATGTTTGTATCAGTTCGTGTGTAGGTACGCGTTATTCAGTATCGCTTAGCGTTTAGCGAGAGAATGGTGACTTTATTAGTTGTCTAACGGTCAATAGTCGGTATCATTAGCTAGTTGTGATTGTACATGTGCACCGTGGACGGGTAAATACTACCATATGTAACAGAGATTACCGCCGCTATCTTTAACAACAAGAAACTGTGTGTAATTTATCTGCTGTGTTTTATTATTAAATATTTAAATAATAATATTAAATAAATTAAATTAAATTAAATTAAATTAAACTAAAAAAAACAAAAAAGAATTCTTTCTAAAAAATCCTTTAAACCTGACAAATAAATAAAAATTAGAAAAAAAATGAAAATTTAAAAAATCATAACAAAATCATAATCAAGCATTGTGAGAAAATTCTTTTCAAACAAAAATATAACTAAACGCCTACCTTTGTACATAATTCACCGTGTGTTGTGTGTTTCAAGAAATATTCTTGAAAAACGTTGTTTGTTTTGTTTTGTTTTTGTTGTTCGTCTAATTTTTTTCCTTTAAAATACGAAACGAAGATTTTTCATAATTGTGCCACCAGTGTAGTATGCGATTTGGTTCACAGTGGATTCAACGAATAAAATGGCCGTTGGACCGACGGAGGGCAAACAACAGCCTCCATCAGAGACATTCTCGCCTGCCCCACATCAGATTATAGCACCAAGTCCAATTTTAGCTGTACCAACATTGGCCTTCTCTGCGGCACAAGTGGAAATCGTTTGCAAAACACTGGAGGATTCCGGCGATATTGAACGCTTAGCCAGATTCCTCTGGAGTCTCCCGGTAGCTTTGCCTAACATGCATGACATATTAAATTGCGAAGCCGTACTCAGGGCAAGAGCTGTTGTCGCCTATCATGTTGGTAATTTTAGGTAAGTTTGATACAGCGTTTATATTGCATTCTTTTTTTTTGAATTTTTTTTTGAAACGAAGTAAAGTTATTTATATGTAAAGTTTTTCCTAAAGTATCAAAGATGACTTTATTGCGCCTAATAACAAATGCAGCAGTGGCAGTCTATTGATTAACAATATTTGGAATCCTTTTTGAATTTTTAAAATTTAAATCACCACCGACGCGATTGAATCGCAATCATGATGGAGTAAATTCACTAGATGTTTCAGTGATTCGCTAGGCAGCTCTTATTTATTGTCGTTTTTCGCCATAACGCAACACCGTCGGTATCAGACGTTTATCATTATTCTTTTTAGATAACAGAATTTAGCGGATGATTACAGACATTAAAAAGTGATTGACTACTTTCGGGTAGAAACAACAAAGTAAGATAATGATGCCATTATGCGACGTTGAAGATATGGTAGATTGACAATCATTTCCAGTTTGAGGGCCTAGTGGGTGGTATCCGTGACTGAGGTCTATTTTCGTTTTAAAACATCAAAGGGAGCATTCGATGCCATCATCCGATATTAAAAGTATTATGAATTGACATTCATATCCAGTTTCAGACATTAGAGGGCGGTATCCATTACTTGCATGAGATTTAACTGACGTCTATTTGCGGTTTCAAGCATTAATGAAAACCTATAGTGTCGTCATCTGATGCTTGAGACGCAACACATTCGTACATTCATTTTCGAATTCGAGTGCTAAAGAAGTGCACCCAAATCCGACGTCACATATGAAAGATATTAAGAATTCTTTCGTCCTTTTTTTCTTTTTGGAATTTGATAATAGATTTGCTTTCTTCGAAAATGGTGGGTATTGATGTTAATTTTCTGATTTAACTATCAAAGCAAGCATTCGATGTTCTTATTTTATACTGTAGGAATAGAAACCGATGAAGCACTAAAGCGATTATCTTCTAGGGCTAATTATTAATACGGATTTACAACCGTTTACGGTTGTAAGCATTAAAAGAGAGCATCAATGGTTAACTTTGCATACTTCATCGCTGGTTGCCATTTATTCGGACGCTACCAAAGACTGAAGTGTGGTATTAAATAGATAGGAGAAGTTAACTCAAAATTATGACTGATTTTTAAAAGATTTCTAAAAGTTAACTAAAGACCGACGTATCATTTACTATGTGATGTGGAGAAAGAATTTGCAATAAAATTGTCTACGATTAGGCTCAGAAGTATGAATCAAAGAGATTTAATGGAATTTAGGCGGTCCATCTGTCGTGTCATCTGGCCACAAAACTTGAGTTATATAAAACCTGCTCTGTTCAACTAGATTAAGTGTAAAAGTGGTCAGCAGTCGCTCAAAGCCATGTCAGCTCAAACTAAAGTGTTGAAAATCCCGCAAAGTCGAAAATATACCTTTGTTCTTATTGGCAAATAAATCGATGCCGTATACATCTTTTTTAAGTCTTCCAAAAATTTGAAAATTGTTGTTAAAGAGATCTCTTGTTTATATGAGAGATGCATAGTTTTGTGAAAGTCTGCGCAGAATAATATGCATGTGGTTCAAAATGTCTTTAAATTTTTCTCGATTATTTTTTTTTAAAACCGATTCAATTTTTATGTTTTACGGGATTTCGCGGTAATGATTTTTACAGCGATTGTTAGTGAATGTCGATCTCTAAAAAAGTTAATAAAAGTCGCAAGAGTTACAAGTTGTCTCTTGTTCGTTTTGTAAATCAAAAAAAGAAAAAGACAAGTATCTGAAGATGAGATGACGTTCGTAGGAACAAATGTTCTGAATTAACCTCAAATGCTTTTGAACCACTAAGTAGACTTGTTTTGCAATCACGCGGAGATATTTTGTAAGATGACTGAGAAAACTTGTTGAACTTCATTAGGAGAAGCACTTTTTTTTCATATTTGGTATGAGGTTGAGGTGATAATGGTTCTATTCAACATAATTTCCTTAACAAGTATATTTTTTTACTTATATATTAAACACAATCAACTAATCAAAACGTTACGATTAATCTTTCATTCAATATTTTTTTTGTAGCAAAAAATCCAGCGGATCGTAATTAAGAAACAACAATTATATTTATAAAAATGTAACAGGACATAAGGATATCGTAATTAGATTACTGTTCCATCAACAGAAAAACGAATTACTTTACTTAGAATTTTATTTGGGGAATTGCAATATTGATGAAGCGATTTTTGCTAACACTATCTTCTAATATTTATACAGATTTCTAGAATAAAATAAAGAAAAATTACTATATTAAGTCTTTCATATGCTAAGATTTACACAGGGTGTGCAAAAATTTACACAAGATTTGAATTAAATTGAAAATAGATTTTTTTTTTATTGAAACCTAATGTATTGCAAAACTCCTTTGACTATCTTTTTATGTACCCAAGAAACGATTTAGCTTTATTCACAGCTGATTCAACGTGTAAATGAAATCTCAATTTAGAATCAAATATAACTCCCAAATCAAAAAAGCTAATAATATTATAAAGTTTACGGTTGAGAATGTAGTAAGTAGCGGGCAACTTATTAGACCGAGAGAATGACAGGATGCGAAACTTATTCAGGTTTAGGCTTATACATCATTTGCTTATATATTATTTGTTCTGTACCCCACGGTTATACTATTTATGTCCGATTCAAGATTCACGATTCCTTCAAATGAGTTGACAGAATGAAAAATTTTTATGTCATCCGCGAACATCAAACATTTGGAATGCCTCACACAACTAGGAAGATCGTGTAAGAAGAGTGAAAAGATCCAAGATGACTACCCTAAGGAGCACCAGACGGAATCGATATTCTCCGCGATTGACATATATTAAACACAACTGTTTGAGAGCGACCTGTAAGGTATTCTTGAAAGCAGTAGACTAGGGAAGAAGAAAAGTCAAGTCATCTCAATTTAAGAACTAAGAGATTTTGATTAAGTCTATCGAACAAATTCTGTTATCAGTGTACCCACAGACCATGAAGCTTTGTCTAGAATCGCGTCAAAATATTCATGAAGAAGCGTAATTTTGAAAGAGGAAATACCTTGCGGTTGTAAACTGTTGAGAATTAAACATTAGATTTACTAACATTTATAGACGGATTCTTAGTATCTAGAAAGCGCTTAATAGTATCCACCGTTGTATCAGGAGCTGCTCTGAACAGGAATAATGATTTACGGGAAGGAACTATTACCAAATCCCCATTATCGATATTTAAGAGAGTGGACTGCGCTAACAAAACTGTTGGCGACGTTTCGTTAACTGGGGGCATGGTATTACGAACAGAGGAAGGAGGTCTCGCATTGGAGAACGGGGCAAGACCCGTTGATAACACTAAATCAGAAGATTTAACTTGGTCCGCACAGCTAAGAATAGCAGAACTACAATTTTTAGCATCAAATGGCCGAGGAGAGTAGTTTTGCTCAGGCGTGCTCAGACATTATGAGAAGATGATGGATTTGGGGATGACAGATCCACCAAATCAACGGAGGTCACAGATAGAATTTTCGCAAAGGGGGACGCAGGCGGAACAGCACTCGTAATTTGAATGTGAACTGATGATGTAAGTGACGGACCGCATGCGACATTGCAAGTAAATTTTTTATTTCGCTGCGGCGAGCCAAGGCCCTTGAGGTAATCGCTTTCCTCAAAAAGCCTTTGATACTTTCATATTTTAATTTCAAGTTAGTAAATATATTAACATCGATACGTGTTGCAGCAAGATTGTTGAGTAAAATTTACTCTTTTTAACTAAGGAACGCAATAATTTCTCAGCAAATCTGTTTTTCAATTTACACGTACACACAAATATTATCAATATAGAAAAAAGTTTGTTCACGTCAAGTATTTAAAAAAAAACATGTAGCTTGACCGAGGTTTGAACCCGTACCCTTAATAATATTTGGAATTCTTTAGCGCGGCATAAAAAGTGCAAAATGCAAACTATGGTCTGACTTTGTAATTTTTGCGAACCTCTAGTCTACAATTTCCCTCTGGACAAATTCCACAATCACCACGATACTTTCCGAGGGTTCGTAAGCAACGATAAGACAGTGTATTGAGTGTATTTGTATTGCAGGTTTAGATATGAGACTTTTATCAATGTCCTTTAAAAAATCAAAAAAAAAACACAAACCTAGTAAAGGAAAGAATAGTAAAATAAGTATAATCGAATAAGATATTATAATTGTGATTTTTATATAGTTGCTTTAAATCATGACAACCCAAGGTTTGACTTAAGACGAAAGGATGCATCTTTTTTTCTGAGCTAATTTTGAAAACTTCAAACAATAGAGAATATAAGAGGCGAGAAGACAACTGGGTTTAGTTAAATGATGATGAAATGCAGGATTGTAACGACAATCGAAGTGGACGGACGGAAAGACATGGCTACATTAAGCCAGAATTTCGACGATATAAGGCGTGATTCCGAATTAGTTTCAAATTTTCTATTATTAACTGTTATGTATATTTATAGTGTTCTGTTTCAAGTATCAAGGTATGAAGTTTTCGCTTAAAGAATAGAAACAAATAAAAGTAAGAATATAAAAACATGCGAGGAGTAGCAGCAGATGTTATTATGAAAGGAACAGTAGAGAAGTAAAAGAGGAAATTTACAGAAAATATGCTCATGAAATTAATGAAAAGAAAACTAAAGCAAAGCAGAGAAAATATTTATTAATAAAAAATATTTATAAAGAAAAAACAATTATATTATTTAATGATTTAAATTTTTTTTTGCTTTTACAAGAATAATAGAATTTTCTTTAGTCAACTTTTATTTTTTATCATTTAGAGTCATATTTTGAATTCATTTTCTGCGAAGACAAAGAATCCAAGTTACTAATGATAATTTTGCATAAATTCTATAGGGCTTTGGTTGAATTCTTTATCCGAGTTCTATCAAGGTGTATAAGTATGAAACGGGAATCTTTTCTACCTAAAATTTACGTTTATTGCATGAAAAATATTTAGAACATTCATCATTGTTAGCTATACAGTTTTTCTATCCGAGTGGCATTTCTGGATGCCAGGCCAAAGAAAAAGTATTAGTCTTCTGAAATAAATCGTTCCTCCTTCATCTACTTTTTACCATTTTCGTGCGGTTCAAAGCGTTAATCAGCAAGTAGTATAAGGCATCGATGGAGTCTATATGGACTAGCATTTGTAAGTTGTGTGCTGCCAATGTGTTTCGAGCACGTTTTGCCCGATGATTAAATGCATGAATGTCATGTAAAAAAATTACTTTCTTTTATCTTTTATGATAAAATAAATTGCCCGTTTTTTATATAACGCTGATCAACCGTTTCAACAGGCTCTAACAACTTTCAAAACTCACTCCCTTCTGCTTCCATAAAACATAGGAGCCATGTAAATCCAGGAGAGAATGTTACATACCATGACGAATAAAGAAAACTAACTACCATGTTCTGAATCGTATTCTGTGACTTCAGAAGTCACAAGGGAGTAGCAACCCCTTATGATTAGTGGTCAATCGAACGAAAGAATACGATTTCTTTGCATTTTTATTTCAGCTTTACTAAAGTTCCCACATACTCGTACTGGAGTTAGGTGCATATCACGTGCCATACTATTGCAACTCTTCATTTTGTCTCTGCAATTGCTGCATTTGAGACAATCTACCAATAATTGTCTTTCTCGTCGTTTCAGATGTTTCCAGCTTCAAGAGGAACGTACGCAAATACTCCTACTTCTTTCCTACTCCACTTATATTGGGCACATTCCGTAGGTAGCTGGTCAAAAAAAAAAGAAAAACATTAATGCTTGCGATTTACAATTTTTTCAAAGCAACTACTCCTTGAAGCAGGGATAGACAGTAGTATTCTTTCGATTCAGTGTCTCAAACGCTTTGTTTAGAACTTGAAATTCTTTAATGATTTTTAAAATTGTTTATTACGACCGGCTCCGCGATTGTCTTGTCTTAAAAGCTCTTCTAAACATTCCCTTATCCCAAGATAAGAATGCAAAAAGAAAAAAGAAGTAGAAAAAGTTTCTGTCATTGATTGCCTTCCGCTTATAGTTTTATAATCGTTGTTGAAATCTAAGACAATATAATTAATATTAAAATATAATTTAAAAAAATAGGCAATAAAGGCTGATGGGATTATTATTCTTTAAAAAAATTATTTAATATTATCATGATAAAAAAAATTTATGCTTAATTCCTATTTCCGGTTTTTGTGTAAACCGCTTTACATACGAATAGAAAGTTGATCAAAGCAAAATAAAACAATTTAAATTGAAATTTGATTCGCAACATATTGTAAACGAAGAATTTTATATCTTTTCTTCTTTAAAGATAAAGTTAAGTTCGTTTTTCGCATAATACAATAAAAAAAAAAAATACTAAAAAGATTATTAAAGAAAGAGTGAGAGAGAGAGGGAAATAGTTCTATTGAAATGATATATATAAGGGATTTCAAATTAATAAACAATGATGACATTAATTTACTAATTAACGTTCCATACCATCCCGTTTTAGTGTATTCACCGCTATTGTTATTAAGCGCGTTCTACTTATTTGTCTCTCTTAATAAATGCAAAATAACACCGATTAACACAAAAGAATTTCTTTTTTTCTTTTTTTTTTTTTCAATTTAATTGAATTATATTTTGTAAAAATTCGGACGGAAAAAGGTTTCCGTTCCTGAAATTCTGCGAACGAAAATGATCAAATTTCATAAGGAATTTCAGAGTAATAGTATGTAAAAAAAAGAAGAAGAAAAACGAGCAGCTTATGAGAAATTTAAAGTTAATAAATTGAAGCTTTCTACATAGACTTAACTGTTAGGTCTTATCAATTGAAGGTCTTGCTCCATAAGGAACATTCAAGTTTTTATAAAACTTACACCGTAGTAGTAGTAAACACACAAGTGTTCCAATCTAACTTTTGTCAGTCCGTTTATTTGCTTATGTTTGATATAATTAAAGGCAAAAAAAGAAGTTAAGCAAAAAATCGGACATTTATGACATCTAGATTCTCACTTGATTTCCCATTAATTTTATCGATAAAAATGATGAGTTGACATACTTGCTAGCAATAGAGCTTAGAGCTTAAAGCCGACATCATTAGCAATAAAAAAATTACAAAATCGCTTTCAAATTACAACAACGTCTACTTGTCGGCATTTATCAGTGTAGAGAGATGACTGCACTGTTAAGATGGCTCTCTGTTTCGTTACAGTTAGCAAAAAAAAAATTGATTTCTAACCTATTTTTTTGTAAGTGGTGACTACTTAAACAGGAAAGCATTCAATCAAAGTTAATTCTTTTTTTTTCTTGCTTGTCTGCCCTGAATTTAGTTGAATTCTAATGTGTTAAGTTATTTTACTGTCTCAAGCATTCTTTCGTTGGCGTGTTTTAAACCGATCTCGTCTCTTTATCTCATGTGTTTTAGTTTTTTTTTTTCAAAAACTCAAAACTACCGAAATTGAAAGCTGACAGCTGCAATTTTTTCTCACTTGATTACCTTCTACAGGTTTTTTTTGCTGTATGACTACTCATAATAAATTTCTTTGATAAATAAAAGCTTGTTCGCAAATATTAAAATTAACAACAAAAAAATTAATTGAGGTAAAAATATTTTTTGTTTTTTCATTGATTTAAGAACTCCCCATAAAATACATTAAAAAAAGTATGTGGAGATGCCAGACATGGACGAACTGGCAGACGGACACACTTAAATCGTTTCCAAATTTCATGCTTACAAATTTTTTTTATGCAAAATTAAGGAAAATGATCCAATTTTTAGTGAGCAAAAGTAACGAAGGAAACCACCTTAAAAAACTCTAAAATATGCTTGCTTTTCTCTAATCTAAGTCAAGTCTAATTTTGCAAATTGTCTGCAACTGACAACTGGCAGATGCGTCGGTAAACTGTCTTAATTCGAGTCAGAATTTCACAGCGATAGTATATATATATGTTATACAAAAAGATTTCTGCGCGTTTCGGTCTTGCGAATGGAATAATGTACATTGACTGAATTAACTGGATTAGAATTGAATTTGAGTTGAATTTTATTTGAACTTGAATTGAATTTAACTTGAATTTAAAATGAACTTGAATTTGGACTGAATCTGAATTGAATTTGAATTGAATTTGAATTGAATTTGGGTTGAATTCGAATTAAATTTGAATTGAATTTGAATTGGGTTTGAATTGATTTTGAACTGGGTTTGAATTGAATTTGAATTAAAATCTCATTAATACACGTTGATGAACTTCAACAAGAAGAGAGACACCAAGCCAGTGTCTCAGCGTTAGGCCCTTGTGGGTTGCTTTACTTATAGAAATATTTAAGTTAAAAAATGTCACTTGTCTTACTGCGGGCTAACAAATTAGATGAACTGAAACTGCACACAAATTTCTTATTTCGTGGGGAAGCGACTTTAAAATTCCACTTTTGATGAAAAAGTAGTACGTTTCCTTTTGCGTTTTCCATTTTTTTAAATATTTTTTCTCTCGAAACATACTTAACACACAAACAGCAGCTTTTACACGACTTTCTATAGATGATTTCAAAACACAAAGTTAATATGCCTTGATTTAATAGTAGATAACAACAAGGAAAACAGTTGGATCATTGTTCAGATTTTTTAGGAAAATTTTCTGTTTATGAAATTTGTCACCATTTCGTATACTTATCTGTAAATCTGCAACATAATCTAAAATATCCCGCAGAGATTTCTAATGGCAAAAATTGTTTCTTTCTTATTCATTGTATCTAAGGGGTGAGGAGGTATGCTTGCTTTCATGTATTTTCCCTCACGTTGTTTATTTTATATTCATATGATTTTCTGTTTCTTCTTTCTCCTAACAGGGAACTTTATGCAATAATAGAAAATCATAAATTTACAAAAGCCTCCTACGGAAAATTGCAAGCAATGTGGCTGGAAGCTCATTATATTGAGGCGGAAAAGCTACGTGGACGTTCTCTAGGTAAGTAAGAGCTATTTTTATTGACCATTCGCTATGAAAAAAATTATCGATTACGCCGAACTTCGAGACAGTTTTAATAAGACTTAAAAAGGAAAAAGAAGGTAAAGAAATAAGTTTTTTCTTTCTTTTTTTTTGGTAGTACAGTAAGTGATGAAGTGAAAAATGAGTAGGTTTGTGAACCTTATGGAGAAATAAAAACATTAGCTTCTGTTAAGGTAGACAACAGTATAGCTTAGACTCACAAAGTAACGGATATATTGAGAGAACGTACGAAGTGGCGGCTCATGCATAGCAGCGCTGCAAGACTTTTTCTCTCGGTTGGCAACAGATCTGCCTGTCTACTTATAGCGATCTTGGCGATAATAGATAAAATCCTAGTTCAAATCTTATTAGTTTATACATACTTTAGTGATAGGTTTTTAAACTGATTATAAACACTTTTACTTATAGCATTCGTTTGCCATGTAGAGTATAGTAAAGCAATAAAAGAATTTCAAAATCGCAAAGTGCAATTAGAACGTGAGATATCTGTGCTAGACAATAGAGATTTGAAAAAGCTTACCCTAGTTTTCCAGGGGAAAACGCTTTCGTTTTGCAGCCAACCGACTACAATGTCGCTAAACAGAATTATTATCTATACTTTGACAAACAAGACGCTGCCCTTGGTCTATCGAAATTGATGCTTGTGTCAAGACGTCGCCCATTTCCTAAGAAGGCACCAATACAATGCAGACTGCATGATATTTAAATAATACTCCTTGGGCAGCTTAATTGGCTTGGCTTGGTATTTGCCCAACGTGTGTGGGGGGTGATACCACCTCCGATCTACACGGTAAGGGTATCCAAGTCATCAAAACTGTCCAAAGAAAGACGTTGAGATCTCGTTAGATTGAAGCAAGGCTACAAACGAACTCCGAAGAACTAGACTGGTTTGGTATTTGCCTCTACTACCATTCAAATGTCTTCTGTGATACCGTGAACGTCAAGATGTTCATATAAGCCGAAGAGTATGTTAGTACTTAAGTTGATAGTACTCGTCAAAATTTCAGCCATTTTTCAAGTTTAGCGGTTGTTGTTTGACCACCAGCTTTTAAGTGAATCGGTGTCAGTGTTTTTGGGAAAATAGAAAAAAGTGTTTATCGGACTGTAATCAAGTATGTGTTTTCGAATCCAACATGCTTACACAAATTACAGAAGGCTTTCATACCGTGTGCGGAGACTCCGCACTGTCATTTACTTCTGCGAAGTTTTTGGTAGTTAAATTAATAAGTGACCGAATCAGCTTGAATAACTTTGGGTGAAGAATTTAGCCACTGATGCAGACGTCGTTTACCGTCACCAAATGGTGCTGGACAGCTGTCGAAATCAGATGCTGTGCACTTGCCCACAGGACTTATTCTACTCCCCATACTCCCCAAAATTTTCTCACAGCGACTTTTATTTCTTGACATATTTTAAGAGCACGCTTTAGGACAAACGATCGAGATCAATTGATGAAGGCATTGTGGGAACTGAAAAATATTTTAGGAGTCTTAGCAATAGTTTAAATTTTTTTTTTGTTTTATTCATTTGTATTTAATTGGAATGATATCATTCATGGTAAAGTTATGATACATAATAAGTAAAGTTATGATACATGATAAGTAACAAAGACGTAGCCGACATTGTAAGTCTTCTGCAGAGCCAGACAAATTTAATTGCTCTTGTCTCTTATGTCGAAGTTTCGCCCTTATATTTCATAATTTAATAATATATGATAAGGAAGTTATCTCTTTCTTTTTGTAGTCGCCTTAGCTTTAATATCGCAATGCGGTAATTAATCAGCTAATTATCTTGGTCATGTTTTATACTTCTACGCATGTGATACTCGCTTAATCTACAAGTTGCAACTGGTTTTTAGAAATAAATACAAAATAAATTCCATCAAAAAACTGATAATATTTTTATCGGTTCTAAACTAAGATGAAGTTTATAGAGAAGATTTGCAGAGAGTTTGGTTTCGAGGTTAAGGTTGGATATTAAATCTTCTTCCTTAATATAATTTTTTACATCCGGCAATTACCAGAAACTAGAAATTAGACAATTAACTTCAAAGTGCTGCCAAGTCATGGAAAAATATGATTTTAAATAACACTGTGACGAAGACATCATGAAAACTCATTTAAATCGAGCTCTAACTTATCCATATGAATATCATTTTTTTTTATTTCGGTTGTCAGCATTTTAACTGCAAAAAGTAAATTTTTCGATTGAGCTTTACTTTTTCAATCAAATCAAAATAATGTCTTCGCAACATTGTCTAGAGTGTCAAGAATACGCACGACGACCCAAGCACAGCTAAATAAAGCGAACCAAGTGCGGAACGACATAACTCGACTTTCTGGTAAAGAAAGTCTAGAAAAATCAATGCAATGCGAGGTGTAAAGACCAAGACTTGTCCGGCCGTAAATCTACTGAATAGTTTCACGTAAGCGGCGTATAACGCTCAAATCACATTTTTTGTAAATGATTAGGCCAGACGAGATGAGTACATAGTGGATTCATCATAGTAATCGAAGAAAACGTAGTTTTACGACGTTTTCGTCGCAGTATAGATAATGGATCATATCGTAGTAATCGAAGAAAACTTACCTTGTTTTACTACGTTTTCGTCTGAACGGTGCATAACGGAAAGGAGTTCTTAATGGCCATATCATACAATAGTCTAATGAAATTTAGTTTTACTACGTGCTAGATAGGGGAAAGGAGTACTACGGTACCCGACGTAATGGTTGCCATAGTAGTCATATGATGTATACGATAAAATGTACACGTGAGTGAATAGATTTTTACCGTATTTTGTCGCACTTAACCTACTTAGGGGTAATAGTAGTATAAATAGACTCAAGGCGAACATAATTTCACTTTGCTTTATATGCAGATGGCATAGTTGTCTGATATGACGTAAATCCTTTAAGTTAGAGTTGATGAGAAATCGAATCCGTTATCAACTCATCTACTAGGAAATCAGTGACAGTGTGATAGAAATTTAAATTTAATAATATTAAGAATTAATTGGAAATCTGTTCACGTTTAGTTAATACATTCATAGAGTCCGGGACTTCTTATAATAATAACGATCGAGCAAACATCCCCAATAAGAAGAACACTCTTAAATCTTTTTGAACTTTCTGAGATCGCTTCAAGTACACAAATATAAATAATCCGATAATCATTTACTTTACAGGTCCCGTCGATAAGTATCGAGTACGTAAAAAGTTCCCTTTACCGCCTACCATATGGGATGGTGAGCAGAAGACGCATTGTTTCAAAGAACGCACACGTAGTCTGTTGCGTGAATGGTACCTACAGGATCCGTATCCGAATCCAACGAAAAAACGTGAACTAGCCAAAGCGACAGGTTTAAATCCCACACAAGTCGGCAACTGGTTTAAAAATCGCCGCCAAAGAGATCGAGCAGCGGCTGCTAAAAATAGGTATGTATGTGTGTATGCAATGTAAGCGTATAAATATAAGCAGCATTGTACACTTAATAAGTAATAAGTATATGAGACAAGTGTTATAAAAAAAAACCAACAATCAAAAAAAAAAGAGAAGAAAAGAAACCAAACCGCAAAATAGTTTGTTTTAAAGAAACTAATGCGGTTATTGATGGTGATACACTCGTACTGACTTTAACACACAATCAAGCTATGCCCCTGGCAAGCACCTACCTATAAGATGAGTGATTTAGTTATATATGCTTTTTAATATTAATTATAATAACAATCATATGGTTTTAAGTGCTGAAGTTGTTATTGTTATTGTTATTATTACTGTTGAAACTGGATATTGTTAGCTCTTTAAAGGTAAATTGATATCATTTAAGTTGAATTTATGCTTAAAGGAGTTTCGTTTTCTTTTTTGTTTTTTCTTTTTTTCTAAACTCTTAAAGTATTTGCATATATATGTGAGTAGAAGTAGCGCTTGTTGTTGTTGTTGCTGTTGCTGTTATTAATAATCATCAATGTGGTGTCTTAACATTTTATTGATCCGTGCCGCACACACTTCACAAATATTAAAAGGCGGCGGCCTTTTTTTCTCTCATTTCGATATAATAAAACAAAAGAATTGATTCGATTTTTTCTTATTGAATTTCTGCGGTATGCGGTTTCATTGGCTGCTTTACCACATTAAAAGGAAATGACCGCTTCTTCATTGCTTTAAAATATATATATATATATATATATATACACATATACATAACTTGATTTGATGGAAAGAAGGTGAGAGGAAGAGGAAACGTTTATTGTTGAAGATACTTTGTAATATCCGTTGGAAAAAAAGTAGACATATTTAAGTTAAGATGAATTCTTAATAAAAAGCAATGATTTATTACGAAGAATAATGCATATTCATTACACTGCATACCTTGTGAAAAAAGTATGCGGAATTTTGTCATCTTTAAGTAGTAAAAAAGCATAGTTTTGCAATAGAACTGCGTCGGTACTTTCGAAGTTTTCTACATTTTTCGCGCAGAATTTAAATCCTCAGCTTCTTTATTTTGTTTGATCTTCATTTGTTTCAAAATATTTTTCTTGATAGCTTCCATCCCTCCCTCTATATATGATACGATCATATAGAACTAAGAAACAAGAAACACAATTTTGTTGGGCTATAGGCGAATCTTTTATACTTTTGTTTTAATAAAAGTTCAAAACAAAAAAAAAAGAAAGTGAAAATGCTGATCAAGCGAGGCGGATCATTAAGTACCCTACACCGTTTTAGTTAATATAATTGTTCATTTAGTTTCATGATAAAATATCAAAAACCATACTTTGTTCTCATGTAAACGAGTGCTTTTTTTATGGGCTCTTATAGGGAAGGGGGCCTAAAGCGTGAACTGATGCAATTTCATTTTTTCTGTCTTCTTACTCTTCAACCATTTCTCTCACAAAGTATAAAAAATTAGATTTGGTTGTTATTTACTTTTTATGAGAAGCCTAATTTGTGATAGGGTCTAAGCAATAGATTAGATCGTAGTCTAAATATGATACAATTAATTTTTATATCAAAGTACTCTTACGAACCAATTTTTATCATGAAATATTAAAATTTTGACTTTGTGTCATCATATAAAACCTTACATTTTCGTAGCAACGTTTATATGGGAGATGATGGTTCAAAGAACTATTCCATCCGTTCTCAGTTTTTCAGATATCGTTTACATGGCAAAATTACAGTTTCTACCGATTTTTGCCGGGGGATATTAGAAAGTGAAATTTTCTGTAAAAAACGTTTTATTTGAAATGGGATGCCAAACATCTCAAATCTCGTCAAAATCTCTACAAAAATAGCGACCATAAGGTAAGGACACAAAAATACATGGATATGTGTTTGATTAAGGACATCAGTATCATGGTAAAGGGTAACATAAAATAAATTCTAGTCTTTGAGAAAATTACTTAATCAGTACAATATTGTATGCTGAACTATTACTGTCATCATATGCAGTAAAGTGCAATTTACAGTCTGTCGTATGAGAAATCGAAACTTAGTCTTCCGGGTCGTTGCCGGACATCTTATATTTTGGACTATAGAGTAGGAAAGCTGAACAATTATTTTATAAGTTTTCAACTTTAAAGAAAAGAAGAAGAAGAAACAATTTTAAATTCGGAAAAATACTAAAATGTGTTGCAGCACGAATGTTGAAAAAAAGCTACTATTTTTAACTAAGGAACACAATAATTTCTAAGCAAATCGGTTTTCAAATGACACACATACACGCAGATCCTCATACACAACATACATTATCAATATAAAAAATACTTTTTTCATGTCATGTATTTTACAAATAGTATTCAGCTTCACCGAGACTTGAACCCGTAGCCTTAGTAACGCATTCTAACGAGCACACCCGGAAGACAACGTGAGTTCAGAGCCTATGTTCTTGAGCCTGTGGGGAAAGATAACGTGAATTCAAGGTCTAAGTTCCCATACATAACGGCGAGATGATCTGAGTTCAGAGCCTATGTCCTTAAGCATATCGGGTAAAATTGATTGAGTTCAGGGTCTATTTTCTCCAGCAAATTGTGTGCATGTCGGGTAAGATGACGTGAGCTCAGGTTCTATTTTCTAAAGTATGTAGAGGAAGATGACCATTTTTGGCACTAATTCAGTGCAAGGTCTCTACTTTTACCTCAATAGTTTTCGCAAGAATTTCCAAATTAATAAGGACAGGAGCTTTACAGCAAAATTTATCTACAATTTATTTTCATTTTTACAAAATTGCATCATTATGTCCTAATTTTTTTTTTAATACGAAGTTTACTTCTCTCAATGATGCTAACGATTGGCTTTAGCTTGATCGCCTACTTAGTCGGGAAAGACTGAATTATAACTATTTGGGTCATGATTTCTATAAACGGTTCGAATCTACTACACTTCCCTCACGAAAGTGTGAAGTTATGAAAAATGGAAAGTGACTTAATGAAGTAAACACCAATGAGTTCACATTTTTCCTTTGGTCCATAGTTCTTTTCTTTTCTAAATAAATCGATTAATAAAAATAAAATCAGTTTTTGGCATGATACGAATAACACGAATTTCTGTTGGAAGAAATTGGAAAGAATTCACATAACAGTTTTTAGTTGTAAAATCTTGAATTTACCGTTGTTTCCTGATATTAATTCTCAAAAAAGCTAAAGCAAAAAAAAAAATTTATTTGTGATTTCCTTTCTTTCTCATATGAATATTACATATAATGTATAACTTTTCCTTAAGACAATAAAATTTATTTATTTTGAAATTCATATGAAACTACATTAAGTGCTGGCGATGATTTGGCATAAAACGGTACAACAACGACAACAACAACTGGTTTTGCACTGCAGCACTTATGAAACAGCAGTCAGACTTAAGCTGGACCAGTGTAAATATAATAGAAATACGCAAAGGGTATAGTGGCGAAGGCGGAGAGACAGCGATTTAAAGAAGAAAAAAAAATCGAAAGAAAAGAAAACATCAAGTCACAGTTTATAGAATTGTAAGCTGCGTGTGGAGACTTTTCAACAAGTTCCCATCAAATATAAAAGTTCAACCAAATATTTTCACGATGGCAGTATAAAGTATTGCTTAGAAGTTTTTGAAGTGACATGCGGCACCCGAGAGAAGAGAAGGATAGTAGTTAGTAGTAAGCGCAGTGAGGTCGTATAAGATATAGATAATGTACAGAAGCGCTTTCTTTTCTCGTTTGATTGTACTTTTTTTTCGTTTTTGTTATTGTTTTTTCTCTTTTCAATTTTTTTTTGTTTCTACATTTGGTTTTTTTCTTTGAAACTTAGTAATAACTACCACAAAAACAAGAACAACAGCAACAACAAGAGCCATAATAGCATGAGTTTGCATAAAATTTTGTAAAAATTTGTCTGTCCATTTACTGGCTTTTATGGCTGCTACACACCTTCCTTATAGGTTGATTCTTGTTTATTTAACTCTTTTACTACTACTTTGTGCCAGCCAGTCGTCGACTTTAGTAAACAAAGGAATGGATCATTAGTCCAGAAATTATTATCGTTATAATGTTAAAATGAGCGTTATGTAGTAGTGGCGGTGGCGGTAAGGTTACTCAGGGCGAATATAACATAAAATGCCTAATATGTGTATATATGTGAGCGCCCATTAAAACCATGCATGCACTTGGTTATAGTTGAATTGTAGTCTTATACAGGTTGTTAGCCACAACAACGGATATTTATATGCATTTTAACAAAGTCTTCAACAGTCGCGTTTTAATTTTTATGTTTAGTCATTCCATGATTAAAGCAAGCAAAGCAAAAAAATCTATATTCAACTTCCATTTATATGGATATTATCAAAAAGTGCCGGGAATATTTAATTAAGAAGTTTTCTCAAAAATTCTTGTAAGATTCTTTGAAAATTATTTCCACTTAAAGGAATACGCTTAGGTTCACATAACCGTTTTTTCCATAAAGATTTTCATTTTCGGAAATTTTTTTTTCCTGAATCGATTTAAGTATGTTTATCCGTCTGTCCATACGTCCGTCTGTTATCTACCTAAGTATTTGGGCCTTCAATTTACAGGTCGCCAATATCAAGACGCTTAGCAGAAATTTATAACATATATTTGGTTTAAGTGGGAGCGCTGTCGCCCGCCACTACCCACATAAAGCCTTATTTTTCAAAAGCAAATTGTTATATGAAAAAATTTGCAAATTTTTAATCAATCAAAAATAATATTTTGTGATACTAAACCAGTTTTGATAATTTTGTTGGAATGTGAACTTGTTTTGAACTGCTTCGCATATAAAAATTCTTACAAAAAATAAGGAATAAATTGAAATTTTTATTATTTTATGATGAAAATGCATATACTAGGCTGAGAACTGATGAAGAAAATTTCTGCGGATCAGCATGAGTTACACTAACCTTATTATTTTATTTTATATATATATATATATATAAATATATAAAATAAAAATAAATAAATATATATATACATCTATATATACATATATATATATATATATGATATATGATATATATATATGATATATTAATATAATATAAAATAAAAATAAAAAAATAAAAATAAATAAATATATATATACATATATATACATTTATATAGCGTATGATTGAAGGAAAGCGGGTTTGAGTTTTGAAACCCCACTATCGGCACTTCTTATCCACTCAGCTACGATTACCGATAACCTACTCAAACCACAAAACCTCATAGATGCATTTTATTATTTCACCACGAACGGTATCCCCTATAGGCAAGGTAGCCAGGGCTAGTTACAGATAGAAGTCGAAGCAAAAAAGACAACAAAGTAAAATTTTTGATTTTTTTTGCGACGTAAATAGGGGAAAAGTTAATGTAGGCACAGAGTTCCAAGGCATTAAATAATCGGTTTTGTCAGCGTATAAAATTTCCACTTGTTATTTGTCGCCCGGTCACTCGACAACATACTTCTTAAAATATATCGGACGAATTCGTAAAGTATTGTTACGATATTACTTCCTAATTTTTAACCGACAACGAGGAAAACACTATTTGTTGACTTCGTAGGCATTTTAATAACTATTCAATGGCGAATGTATCCTAAAAAAAAACAACAAATTCTAACACGTCCAAGCCTATAAATATTACCCATGTTTTTACTAGCATTGTACCAAAAATTTGCATTAAAAACGTAAAATTTTCAATTTTTTCCCAAAACTTGTATATCCATTAATAAAACATAGCCAAATAGTCGATTTGTTCCTGGCTGCCAGATATTTGCTTAAGAAATTTTATAAATTATATACAGCCAATGCTAAATAAATAGCGCAAAATTGATAAGGAATTGTAGTAAACGATTTATAAAAAAAAATCACTTAATTTTGTATTAAAATTTTTAACTTAATAGATATGGAAACACTTCAAAAGTTTTGAAGTGATTAGTCTGAAGAATAGAAGTGTAGAGAATGGATTTTTATGCCCGACCATATTCCCGAGCTTTCGTCAGCGATTATAGATGAAAGATATTAATGTCTTCCAATGACCTGAACAAACTTTCATTCTGTACGTGTACTGAAATATATTATTAAAGTATCGATTGAACTTGAAAAAGATTTAAAAATAACAAAGAACTTTGCAAAGATATCAAACAAGGTTGGTGGTATGCTATACCGAAAGAGATATCACTGAAATCATAGGCTGCAAATTTCCAGTGGGATAATGCATTAAAAATTCGCAAAAATGTTTAAAAAAATTTTCAAATCTTATGTCTCAGTTTTTACCAATTTTTTTTAAAGAGAACCTAAGAGATTAAGTACTATTATGATGTCCAAAAAAATATTTTACTATCAGGGCTGATTTTAATAAATGAATTTTTTTTTTTGGTTTTAACTTAAATACTTTTACATGTTTTTTTAATGTAATTTACCCTATTTTTATGATAAAATCATATTTTTGTAATCTTTTTTTGAATATATAAATAATAAAACTATTTGATTAATTCTATAATACCATGTTTGCTATTCATATGCCCATGGCTGTATATTATTCACAAGGTTAAGGAAGGCTCTAAGACCATTCTCAACAAAACTAATTTGTGCTAAAATCTCTTTGTCAAAGTTTCTAAACCTTGACAAAAACGCTTCTGATTAAATTTTAAAAAATCATTTAAATAACGGTTTGCATCACCTAAACACGGTCCTTACAATTTTCAACAAGCAATGGCTACAAATTTTTAAATTATAGAAAACAAAGTCTTTTCAAAGCTCTATACTGATCAGCTAATCTTTTAATTAAGAAGAATATTTTTTGAGATTATTAACCGAAAAGATGAACAAGATTCGTTCCTCTAAAGTTCGTATAATTTTTTTTTTTTTTTTATTATAAAAACCTAAAACGTTCTCTGGAATCGTATAATGCAAAGCAATATAGTCTAAGGGTATAGACAAATATTGTCTGATTTTTAAATTAGAAACAAAAAAAGGCTATAAATACTTTAGTGCTTCTTGAAGACTCCCGGTACTTTTTAATTAACGCATATGCAAGCAGAAAGTAATATGACTGTAAAGTGAAAAATCGAAGAGACAGAAAATCTACTTATATTTTAATAAAAATGCATCAATAGTTTATTTTTTTTTTACTTAATTTTTTTATTCATTATTTTATTATATTTAAATATTACTTACAATTTCCATACAACGTATCCATATACAAATGTGCTTTGTGCTCATATAAGTCACACAATCATGCACTTTTTCTTTCCAACTAACTCAGTCATTTAGTCAATCATTTACACGATGTATGCATCTCTAAAGGCATTTAAAGAGAAAAAAAATTTAAACAGAAAAAAGCTTAACTGTGTTAATCATTTTGCTTTTTAAACAACATTAACAACTTGGCTACTATACTCCACTACCTACTTTACTCTTTGCTGCCATCCATCCATCCACCCGTCCATCCATCCATCCATCCATCCATCCATCCATCCATACTATATAGTGGTATGAGCTATTCATTCAACAACAAAAACAAATCTTATAATTTTTATAACTATTGGAAGCAAAAAAAAAGAAACAAGTGAATAACTGACTATTCTTTACCATCAGTTTTGATGACTGATCATATACGAATGTACGAGTCGTATTGTATAATATGTATAAAAATCATTCATTTATTGATGCAATTTTCTCATAAAAAGAGTTCTTTTCGCCTTGTTTTTTTCTTCCTTATGCGTGTGTATGCATGTGTGTATTATTGTTTTCAATCATTATCGACATCATTATCATCTTTTTTATTTTCTGTAAGATATATCATTAAAACATTGACGCCAGATTTATTGGAATAAAAAATAATAGAAAAAAAAACTATATTTAAAAAGGAATTTCCAGTTTTCTAAAGCCCCTTTCCAGACTATAATGATATAAAATAAAAATTTACTCACTATACCACAATGTTTACTTCATTAAAATATAACGACTAACAATCACACACACTTACAATATATAAAAGAGTGAATATCTTTAATAGGCTGTGTCTGTTGCATAACCAAAAGCTGCCGACTAGACGTTAAATAAAGGGTCGTGGCTACTAATCATTGCTAATCTGAGCTAAGTACTTGTATAATTTTCGTTCTGCAATTTCATCTTCTTAGGTGAGATTAAATCATTAAAAAAAATTTATAAGAAAATCTTAAAGCTAAACGACAGTGAGCTAAAGAGGTTTTTCATTAAAAGTATTCCTTCCTGAAGTTCATTTTCAAATATCATCCGATTCTTTCGCAACTTCTCAGTCATTGGTGTGGCTCTTGGTTCAAACCATTTTACGGAGATAAATCCTTCTTCCAGTTCGTCGCGGAATCGGTATACCTAACAAAGACCAGTTTTGACAGCGTGACATAATAAATAAATTCATTCGTAACCGCACGCTCTTTACACTTGCTACTGTGGACAAAAAGTAATGAGACTGTATAGTTACAAGTATATCCAATATTTCTTATTACCGCTGATTTGTTACGAACTATATGCACCGATTTAACTTTCCTTGACAAGAAATGTTAATGTTTGCTTATCGACGCCATTATAAATACAGTTAATCGGTCCGTTCGGAGAATAAAATAATCTATCGGTTATTAACGCTAATTCCAATAAAAAAATTTAGTCATTTACCCACGTCGTCCAACTGTATATTTTATAAAGGCTGCCACACAGATTCCGAACAACATTACAGAGATATCATAAGTGGGAAGGTAGACCTAAGCGTTTTCGCAATGGAGAGCTTCATTGTATCCATGGGCTGAGGCTGTGGAAATTATGTATCTGGAGCTGCACAGAACATAAATGGCCGAATCTCTACCTTTACGAGGTCCCAGCTGTAAACGTCATGGTTTCCATGGGGGCTAAATGAGATTAAGATTTTAACTACTAATTCCCGGCGACGGGTATTTTTCTGGTCATAATACTACTATGCCAAGCCAGTATGACTGATTGAGGTAATAGTTGAACTGGGAACACAGAAAACGTTAGCCGAATACGTCGATGTCTTTCCAACTACATAATAATCCGAAAAATTAGGTAGTGTGATGTTCACATCCGAATCAATACAGACAGATTAAAGTGAACAAGTAAGCCCCCGGGGATCAGTTCGCCAGAATGAGGAAGCTTATTGTACTATGTTGGTATCGTCAGCAAACTTTAAGAATGCCTTGTTGACTGATCGGTTGGTACGGCCCTTCGGGGAGCATCGAGGCGGCTGTTGGGAAATGAGTTGGATTAAACCTCCGACCAGAGGGAAACAATGTTCTGTACCAAAGGTGTTTAATCTGGTACTTCGGGAGTTGCCGAGCCCCCTTGCGGGGATTGTTCCAAAGCCCGGACGATGGTGACTAACATTTTTGGTCTGCACTTGAATGTGTCATGGCGTGAGGGATAAACAGGGAGTCATGTAAATCATTTAAAAGTGTCCATGGGTTCATATTTCTACGGGCTATAAACGTCAACCTTTGCGGCATGAGCATGACGACTAAAATTAATTAAGGTATCAACCATCAAAACCCTTGCTTCGTTTTTAAAAGCCGCACTCAATTTTTCAATATGGTACTCGATTCTACTCATTTGATTTTTTCATAAGCAGCACTGAGTGTTGACAGTGACTGCAGTAAAATGTGTCTCTCTTTAGTGTCACTCTGAAGTATTCGCTGAAGTCCTTATAAGATACATACTATTGTAATATATGAAGTAACGTATAAGAACTGGGTCGATTTAAATCTATCCGTTTGTCCTTCCGCCCGTTTATTAGTTTTCCTGCATTGAGAAAGAAAGATGAAACTGAGTATCACAATTAACGGCCCTAAATCCAATTGAGGAAATGGTTTCACCTGCTGATAAAAGCATCCAAAGAAAGTAAAATATCTTAAGTTGCAATCGGTTGCAAATATTCTCCGATCTGGCAAGTATGCTTGTGGAACTATGTCCTGTGCTTCCCGATAAGTACGAAGGGAAGAAATCAATGCACATTTTCATGCTATTTCGGTAATATTGCAAAGTAGTTGTAAGGCAGGAAAAAAAGCAAAAAATAAAGTGTTCTTAAGCAAATTTCAAGGATTGTAGTCAAATGAAAAACATCCGTATTTAGAAAAAATAAGGCTTCAAAGGATACTTCAATTAGTTTAACATCGTTGTTCTCTTTCTCAGTTTGTAATATGAGAGCTATGTTCACTTATTGAACTGCTATCAAGACTTTCTTTACACAATTGTTTACATAATTTAAATAACTGTTTATGTAAATATTGACAAAGGTTCAAGACATTTATAAGGAATAAATGTTTAATGAACTCTATAAAGTCAGTCAACATTGAATGAATATAAGAAGAAATTAAATAGAAATAAAAGGAGAGAGAGACAAAAATGAAAAAAAAATTTAAATACAAATTTCAATAAAAGAATTAAAAAAAAAAAACAAAAAGCATTTGAATAATCACTTACGAGATGACAAAATATATTCTTGTATGAGTAAATTCAAGGGCTACTGTATGTATAAGTTTCTATAATCAACAAAGTTTCATCCCTCAGTAATAGAAAGAAAAGAAAAAAAAGAAAAACATTTGCTATAGTGAGAGAACACAACAATTGTGTTTATTTAATTTTTCGCGCTTCATTTGTAACAGCCAGAAATGAAAAAGACAGGATGAGCAACAACGCCGACTCTAACAACACTAACAACAAATTGTATAATGGTGACAACAATTTACGTTAAATGTTTTGATTGGAATTTACAGAATGAGAGTAAACGAAAAGGAGGGTGACTGTGACTGCTAACGTTTTATATAAATAAACAATTTTTGTTAAATTTAAAGTAAAGGTGATGATGATGATGATGCCTTGATGATGTACATTGTATTTCATAAACGTAAAGGCCCTGTAGAGAGTAAGGGGAAAAAGTGAAAAACCAACATTAAATCCCAAAGGGAAAGAAAGCTTTAGGAAAATGTTACGGATGAAATCGACTCAGTTTTTAAGTTGTTAAGTTATTAAATAGCAAGAAAAATAGCACACACACCACGCACGCACAATAGTACATGTAAACAATAAGTGGTAATAGACACACACACAGGCACACACAGACGCAGGATCTGACAAGTGTGCGACATGAGTATCCGTTGGTAAATAGCACTTCTTCCAAAAAAAACACTTGATAACGTTTAAAGCAACAAACGGTAGTTGATGTATTAACAAGATTTACTTGCTTAACGCACAGCACTTGCTCGTGCACTTCGTTACGCAAAACATTACACGCTTTGTTGGTTAGTATATGCGGCATAAAGATATACATGATCTTCAAGAGCTTTGTGATGTAGTGGCAACGACCAATGATTTTTCATAATTCATTCAATTCATCTACCGAAGATTAAAGATCAGTGTACTCTTTCGTATGACGAACGCTGTATGCTGCAACAGATTACGTGGAAAATTCTATCAAGATGTTTGCGAGAAAATATATACAAATTTTATTATTCATTATTTTTCAATAGCAGAAGTAGTTAGAAAAACAAACAAGTACATGCGTATAATGGATCATCATAAGGTTATCGTGTTTGTGTTTATTCATGCGTAGTCCGGTCGATCTAACCTTTCAAGATTTAATGAACTTGACCATCAATCTGTTCGTCTATCTATCTATCTATCGTTTTTCATGTGATATGTAACAGTTGGTGATTTTACATCAACGAACGGCAATGGTGACCACCGCACCATTCTTTGTGTAAAGTTATCATAAATACTTTTATACTCATTATCGCGTTGTTGGTAGACATAAAAGGCAATAGGCATTGCAAACCCAATAAGTTGTTTGTATAAGTGAAAATTATCCACCTATCCATCTAAATTCTATTCGACTTTTTTATTTTTCCATCTAATTGTTTGGTCTTATTCAGCTACCTACGTGCATTCTTATCCCTCTACGGATGCAAAATTGCTTTGCCACCTACACAAGTCTCTTTATTTAGCCATACCTGCATAAATCCATTCCAAACCTCACTATGCCTTATGTCCACTTATACAAGACTCTTCATTTATCCTCTCCTGCATCTATTTCCATATCCACAATTTCCATCGGTCTACGGGACCAAAACTGCTTCCATCTCCAAAAGCCTCTTTATTTATGCATAGATGCATCAATTCATTCGCCCATCCACCTCTTTTTTCGACCGTCCATCCACATCTTACTCAGTCTCTCTTCATATTCATCAGCCTACTTACATTTCCATTCGCCCCCGGATAGGAATCTCCTTCCACCTATACAAGGCTCTTCATTTATCAACAACTTTCTTCTTTTATTCATACATCCGTCTGAGGTGTATACTTCCACCTTTCCATACGTTTACCTACATATAAATCCCTATGTCCAACTGTCCACTGTTCTCCGTCAATCTATACTTCCAAGTATCTTTAGCACCATTTATCTACATGTCGACCTATTCATTTAGTTATCTGCTCTTCGATCCATATTTTCTTCATTTGCTGATCTATCTGCTCATCCGTCCGTGCATACTTTCGTTAACAGCAGACCAGCCTTCCAAATGATTTTCTTAACCATAACAACAACAAAAAATTTTATAATTAAATTTAAAATTTAAGTTTTATAATTAAATTTCAAATTTCTAATATATTATCATCAATAATTTGAAGTCAATGCCAAAAACAAATTTTTTTTTATTCAAAGACACCGAACATTTACATGCGAATAAGAGATGAATCCATTGAAGCTACTGATAATTATTTTAATGACAACGATTTCTTCATATGTGTTCAAAAAATAGTGTGGGAAAGCGTACCCGCTCGCTTATTCGTATATACGAAATATTTGGGACAATAACTTCAAAATAATAAGAAGAGAGACGTTTAAGTAAAGAAAACTTTTTAAATAGCTTCTCATCATGATTTCTCGGATTGTTTGGATGACTCTGTTAAGTGCCAAAACGTATTAAGCGCCCTTGTATGGACTGTAGTAAATAAGCCGTTGATTGTGTCCACACATGTACACTTTGTGTCCGCTGTACAAGAAAATAAAAAATTAATTGTCCTTTACCTTGATTTCTGAATGTTATGTTCATCAAATATAATACAATAACGTCCAACTTAACCGCAACACATCACTTGCTCATTAATACATACAAAGCTTGAAATGACTAGAGAGAACGTATTAAACCGGTTAAAAGAAGGAACGTACGTGAGACCTCACACTTGCTTTTATTATTATTTGTATGCAAGAGATTATACGTAGAGGAACACGTGTTAACAAAAAAACAACTGCTCTTGAGAACAACACACACACACACATCCCCATATTTTACAATATATTTCATTAGATTTTTCTTATTATTGCCATCATACCATGAGTGGAAAATAACCCAAAAATATTTTTATTTTTATATTCAACGGTAATTACGCTACAAATCAATTTGATTTTGATTTGATGATGAGTTGATGTGACAGAGAGCTATGTTATGTGTCGTTGTATTATTTATTGTCTTCTACTGAACGAATCTTCTCACATTTGTTTGCTTGGCATTTGTTATTTGTCTAAATCAATCACTGCTACGTCATTTAATCTTACATGTATGCATTCATTTTACTACAGTCACATACATATAGAGCGCTTGTAGCTGTTGAGGTTACTTCACGCACGCAATCAAACCATATGTCATATAAATTGATATAAATTTATTGTTGGTAAATATGTTCGATCTTGAGTGTGTGTACGAACGTGTATGTATGAATGTACCTATAGAACTGTCATTTTATTATCCCCATAATCAAGGGAACTTATTTATGTTTATCATTGTGTAGGTAAACTATTCAGAACATTCAGAACATTGCAATGGAAAGCAAAATGAACGCATATCCGAATCGACCTTTGAATCGAATCAGACAACTTAAGAGGTTTCCAAAGCCTATTAAAAAGAAATTTAGTTCTTCGCCCTTTCTCCCTTTTTTCATTTAAAATTGGGATGTATCTGAACTCTTTTGAGTGATTGTCTTATGATGACATCTTCTTCGAGATGTTTCCGACGTACGTATGACGTACTTCTTGTCCTGCTTCCGTATTCTTTTTATTTTTTCTATTTATAAACATGTAACTGCCATTACCGAACTAACTCAATTTGAAGAATAGCTACCCGGATTGCCGCTGCCGTTAAAACTGTGTGCTACGCTGTCTTGGTATCTCAGTACAAAGTAGAAGATCCGAATCGCAAGTAAACAAAAGTTTGCCTCAAACGAAACTTAAGACTTCTTATATAAACTTAAAAGCCACGGAGGTCAAAGTGCTTGCCCACATGAGACGTCTGCTTAGGAAAACGTCCGGCCGTAATAAACTTAAGAGCCACGGAGCACAAAGTGCTTGCCCACATAAGTCGTCTGCTTAGGAAAACGTCCTGCCGTAACTACAACTTGAGGGACGCCGATGCGGAAATTATGACTGCTAAGTACGGTCCTACAGGGAATATCATAGCGTTTGTGGTCACTCAAAAAGAGCGAGCCCTATTAAATAATGCGGTTAAGACAGATCTCGAACACTGCCTATCTCATCTCCCACAAACTTTAGACTGTTCGGCACCACAGGCGTAGTACCCCTTTGATACAGATATTTTATTTCTTATACCTGCAAGGGAGGTCCTTACTCGGTGGAGGACGCTATTTCCGGCTCAAATAATCTATTGTGTCCACGGACAGTCGTGAGGTTAAGTCAAAAAGGCAGGCAATCAGGTAAAGCCACTTGTTCAGTTGCCTGCCGGTCTCTTCTTGACAACGCGAGCTCAACATGGAGAAGCTTCAAGAATATCGGCAGTGGTTTGCTTGCAGACTATTTTCCTACGTTACCTTTGGCTACGGATGCGGAGGTATCAAATATTGATCCACCTATTGTCCAGAAGTGAGTGTATCGCCCACACCTAATATCTTATATCTGTCATTAGAAATATGGTACGACTGCCGAAATTTCCGATATTTCTGCGTTGAATGCGTCGGACTGCTGATAGTTAGAGACGATTCTTGATGGGATACTCACGGCTATGTTTACCTCACAATCGCGGAGGCCTCAAATATTGATCTGTTAGATAGTCCACGCCTTGTCCAGAAGTGAATGTTTGTCCCGTATCTAATGTCTTATATCTGGCGTAAGATATGGTACGACCGCCAAAATAGAGTGGAATTGCTCTACTCATTGCTTGCATTTAGTTCGTAAGGTATAGAGAATTGCTCAGCCAGGTGTAGATGTTCACAGAGACATTTGCCTGTTTGTCTAATTGTTTATCCCCTTCCTATCCGTTTGTCTACTCGTCTGGCTGTCTGTCTGTTTGTAGACATTTTCTAAAATTGAGCATATTTATCCTTAAGTTAAAAATCGATGTCAACTTCATGTTTCCGATCAACGAAATGCTTTGCAATTTTTGGGTCGGTCCTTTCATGTCCATACTTGCTTAAATAATTCTTTTCGAGCGAATTCAAGTGAAAAAAACAATTGTTAGAATTAAACGAGATCTACACAAAAAAGAATGGAAGAGCAAATGCCAAGTTCCCTTAAAGCGATCTTCATATCTTAGTTTTAAAAAAATTGTGATAGCTTTTTTACACAACGATTAGCAAATATCCTGTGATGGTTGGCATAGTATTATAAATGAAAAACAATTTTCAACTTGATAAGCTCTGTTTAAAGACTTTTGCTTTGTTTTTCTTCAATAAATTTCAATAAATATTTCCTCCCACTCATTAGTTGTTGTGTGTAATTAATACCTATACGGCGCGAACGAACGAACACATTGTGTGTGAGAACAATTATATTTAACACAAAAAATAAATCGAAGACACTACTACTCTAACTTCATAACTTGAGAATTTAACGAACCGTATAATTGATTCATTTAAAGTTGAAATTAATTCATTAACAAAAAAAAGCAAAAAAAAAAGATAGAAAAAAAACAAAAGAATTTCTTCTACACAAAAAGCAAATTAAAAAAGCAGTAAAATAATAATTAATTCACAAAAAAAGTGAAAAAACGAACATCTTCTGCAAAAAAAAACATATTTTTTTTAAGCAAAAACATCTTTGAATACGATACCCCGGTCTAGAGAGAGCCGATCAAATTACTTGCGTACCGTACAGTTGAGATTTTTACCTCTTAGTTTAGTTTAATGCTGTTACTCTTCTTAGGCTGCTGCTGTTGCTGTTGCTATTTTTGCTGTTCTTACTTTTGTTGTTCATCATACATTTTTTGTTTTTTGTTTTATTTGCTAAGCGATCAACTACACTTCAGTGATTAAATTCATTTAGAGATCTTTATACATATCCGGGCATATATGCGTACATATATATATGTAAAATGTATAGGAACTCATACGTATTATGTTCGACTGACATGAGCCGATTAAGAATTCTTTGTTATGGAGAGCATTGAATTTCAACGGCAAGATGTCAGTCAAGCGATATGAGCAAAATATCGTAATTACGTGTCATTTAGGTAGGTGCCAGTGTGCCATTGGTTCGGTATCATATTACACCTCGTATACAAAGCAAACATTCACTATACAACAACAACAACAACTGCAACGGCAACGGCAGCATTAAGAGAGCAAAACCGTTGAAAACAATTTTCAAACGACGGCGAAGTGTGTTTTACTGAAATAAACCCTTTTTTTGTTTGTTTTTTACTCAAACACTCTATTCAAACGACTGGACGAACGATCGCATCAGAAGTTTGTCGTTATAATGAACGGTTAGTTATTGCTCGAATTTTTATATCTATATGTAAATACATGGATCCATATATTGATGTTCAAGTTAATTTTAAAAAATTTGTGTTTAATCAATTGTGTGGAAAATATTAAAAACATTTTCCATTCAAGCGTATTTAAACGAATTGGTCGGGAGCTCAACAGCAGTGTGTGTCCGTTTATGAAAATGGATATATGTTACCTTTGAATGATAACAAGACAGACAACAACAATTTGACCTTGAAATATTATCTTTTTAGCTACCACAGAAGATGGTTGAGCTAATATATTGCTCAACAGGGTCATATGGACAAGCGGTATTAGTAACTTAACTTAAGCTACCACAACAACAACATAGTCTTAGACGTCTTGGTAAATAAAAAAAAAACTCATTTGCGACAAAGTTTCATTCCGTATGACTAGATTTTTCATAAAACTCCTTCAATTTTAGTAAAATCTTAACAAATAAACGAAAATTATATTTTCCTCAGAGCAAACTATGGATAATCATGAGCTCAAACGAATCGAAAGATTTCTTGTTGATTTTGTGTGAGCTGACAAAATGCTTTATTAAGAACATCGCTTTGCGTTTCTGTTATTTGTATTTTTCTTCTTCAATTTGTCCAACATTTAAACAACCGCAAAAGTGTGCTTGAACGGATCAAGAGTGTATTTTTTCCAAACTGATTTTGGAATTTAAGGCAAAGAATTATGCAATAAATTGCAGATTTCTAGAAAAGAAGACGAGTGAAGGAACGAACGGACGCACTTAACTATATCCACTCAGAATTTCCCGCTGATCCAGCTAGAGTATAAGTGATAGAAACTTGTATCTACTATTTCATCATCCTTTTGTAGTAGCTGCAAAAGGGACAGACTTGGTTAAACCGATCACCGCGGACAGAGACACAGACAATCGAACTTCGCAAACGTAAAGAATTTTGCGAAAATTTCAGACTTCTATTTTAATCTTTATTATCGCAAGCTTTTCAAGAGAAGAAGACGAGCGAACGGACCGACGGACGGACTTAACTATACTGACTCAGAATTTGCCATTGATCCAGCTAGAGTGCAAGGATTAGAAACTCTAAACCAGTACGTCATCATCAGCAGTACTGGCAAAAGACACCGACTTGGTTAACCCGAAAACGGCGGACAGACAGATAGATAATCGAACTTCACACATACGAGCGAGATAGACAGTAGTACATGAACATTAACATTAAAGTTTTCCTAAATTGCAAATTTTCCATGAATGTTAGCTTTGTGGAGCCGCACCACCGTACAGTTTTTGTCAAAACAGTATTATATAAGTGAGAGTTCAATTCCGCTGTCACTTTTACCGCGATAGTTGTGTGTTCTCTAGCCACAACAATCCTTGCACAACATTCCATAATGTCCACACTATTTTGGCTAACCCCACTGGACGGACAATTGAACTTCGCACATACAGGGCAGGGCAGACAAAATAACATGAGATTTTCGATTTTTTTTTTTGTGTGAAGATCTCACGGCACAGTTTTTCTGGAAACACTACTTAAGTGAGTGTTGAATGGTGCTGTTTCATTTTTAAATTTGTGTTGTCGGTTCACAATCCTTGCACTACATTGCATAGTGTTCATATTATTTTGGCTATCCCTTGTAGAATGAAACTTTCGCGTTGATCAAGGAAGTGAGCGTTGAGTTCTTCAAAGCCGCATAATAAACTATCATTCTTCGATGAAGCATTCTGAACACAAGAGCTTGACTCATTGACTCAAAATTTCAACCTTTGTTATGTTGAAGTGTGACAAATATTATGACAAAACTAACGTACAGCCTTCATTCATTGAGAACACATGGAATCAACTGTATCTACTCAGCGTTTTGTGTCGATCGGATTAGAGTGCAATGAAAAAGAAACTAGAAACGAGAATAGGAACAGGACAGACGGACTTTTCACTACATCTGTTCAGAATTTTGCGTTGAACGAATCGGAGGGACGGCAGAGATTACACGAAGGAACTGAGTTTTCTAAGCCGTACCGTTACATAAAATCTGGTCTCTCCGCAACTAACCTTACATTACATGATCCTTAGCTTGGGTATGACAACATCTTAAACTTATGGTGGTAGATCAAAATGACTGTAAAGCTTAGTTTTCACAAAGTGTTTACAAAAGGTACCCTAGTTTGAGTTTTTTTTTTTTTGAGGTATTTTTTATTTTTCATTAAACTTGCAATTTTTCAAAGTCTGTCATCTGATTATCGAAGAAAGTACGCTTCATAAACTACATTGTACAATCAACTAAATTTTTAAATTTCCCAAGAAATCGTTTGTTCTATCTTCCTTTACATAACTAACTTTTCTTAAAACTTAACACTTAAATAATCTATTCTTAACAAATTTCTTAACAAAAAAATTTAAAAAAAAAACAAAAAAAAGGTTGAAAAGTTCAAAAGCAGTTTTTATTGTATATTAAGTTTATCTTAAATTATTTGTGTTACTTCCTTTAGTATGGTTAGTAAACGCCCATCAAAAACCTTAAATAGCTATTTAAGAAAACGATCTTTAATCTTTAATGAATAGATTTGGAAAGCTTCGTTTTCACACTTAAACTCAATCACATCTGATAGAGTTTACAAAGCGAACATCAATCTATCAACAGCAGCACACGTTAAAATAACATTTAAACCATCATTTAGATTTTGTATGCGTTCTTAGAGGGGATATCATCGCAAACACACACCGTATGCATGCGCAATAATGGGTAGGAATGTATAAATTTTGATGAGATTGCATGATGTACAATATGATGTGATGTGATGTGATGTGATGATGAGATTGCCACCGACCGACCAACCGACGACCATAACCGATAAGAGATACCAACCAGTTTATACACTCAATTTACCCATGAGCTGCGAAAAATGTTTCTGATGTGAATGCCATTAATCACTCAACACGCACCAACCAGTACAATGGCATTAAATGCAACTTAAAGCCGGTATAGCTGGCCAACAACAACAATAACAACAGTAAAAGGGCAATGAATATAAAGAAAAGTTCCTGATGAAACTGATGAGCTCCAAAGATGATGGAACACCTCAAGTCAAAATGAGTGATGATCATGAGTAGTTATTTTGCACCACAATTCCACACGAAATGTGCGGTGAAATGGTTAGAAAAAAAAACAAAACAAAACAAAAATGATTAAGAAGTCTGATAGAGACCATGCCACACCATTGCCCACCATCATCACAAGTATAGCTGCTAGAACTACAAGGCAGAAAATCGTTACACACAACAGGAACCAATAATTATGACAACGTAGGAGCCAGCATGTTGCCATTAGCCGCCTCAAAGGGAGACTTCAGTGAAGTAACGAACAGAGCCAGAGTACCTTAAGAATCTGTCAGAGAATACTTTTTACGCGAAGGACACGAATAAAAGTAAAAAAAATATTTTAAAAAAAACCAGAAAAAGAGAAGTACGACAGTCATGTTTGATGACTAAATTTTGAAAAGTGAGATGTTACCACAACTCGCAGAGATACAAATATATCTTTATGTATACGTGCACACACACATAACATATATGCATTTATATGTATAAATATATACTTGAATGTATAAATATATATGTGCATATATATGTATGTATAATATATACACACATTACGGGCGTTTAGATGTGAAACCTTTATTCGCTAAACTGTCCATTAGTCAACAACAATGACTGCCGCAACTGCATAGCAAACCATCAAAGGCCAATACCGACAGACCAACCAACGAACCATGCAACCAACCAACCAACTAACATAATCAACCAGCTGATCTGACTTAACAATGTGTGAAGCAAGTCAAATGAAGTAAATACATATACGTGTGCTGTTCAGTGTTTGTACGTATGCGAAATGCCGCCAAGTTATGGAGTTTTAACTAATTGCTCTCATCATAATAATTACAGAGAGGTTAAAATGTTACATTTAACTTTTACTTTTATCTATGCATGTATTACACAAAAACACACACACACACATTTATATGTGTATGTACGCGCTCTAAAAGAGATGTCAAAAATTTTATTATTAATCTGCAACGATCATGGTCTTCAAGAAATAATTGTATAAAAAGAAAATTATCATAAAACAAAGCAAGGCTGGCTGATAGAGATCATCTTTTGAAATCCTTGCATTGTGCGTTTAGTGTTTTCGGTGTAGTATGATATTCATAAGACCCTTCAAATTATTATTGGTGTGGTTAAGAAGCATGTCTTAATTAATCAAAATTGCAAAAAAAAACAAAAACAAAAAAAGCAAAAAGAATTTATGCCTTTACGTTCCTATCTAAGGTTATGAAGTGAATTTGTTTTAGCTTTAGTTTATATGACATATGACTGACGTTAATTTGAATATTAAGTTTTAGGCGATATTAAGTAGAAAAAAAAAGTAAACCAAATGTAAGACAAAATCGCCATCGTCATCATCATCATTGCGAACATATCTTACACAATTTCAGTTCCCTTATCCTATCGGAACGAACAGTAAAGTAAAGGAATTTTCTTAATTCAGGTAGTATTCCTCCTTTTGTGATGTTGGAATTGTGCCCAGCTTAGATTTGTAAGAGATAGTTCTCGTAATTTTTTAACGAGCGGAACGATGAGCAATAACAATAGGTTACAAGTAGTTGCTTAAATCGTTTAGAAATTATTTAACCAGATATAGAAACTCATAACTTCGCGTAAATTCGTATAAAATATTTTCTTTTATTAGTTCTAAAATAACTAACTCACACTAAAACTAAAAAATAGAAGTTCTTAATATCTCGCATATCAAATAATATAGAGTTATCCATTTCATGGTTCAGATTTGGAAATCTTATTTTAGTAATATACGTAAAAGCGGACTGTCACCTAAAAACTGTGTGCAGTGCAATATTTGCCGTTTTCCGATATTGATCGCTTTGTAATAGTTAAATATGTTAAAATAGTAAAAACTTACTACAAAAGTCATGTTTCAATAGTAGTAGATACATTTCTTTGACATAATTGTCCATCTGATCGCACTAAAGACAAAACTGTCAAGAAATTTGAAAAAGCTAAACCTGTAAAAAATTTAAGGCGAACATTCATTAAGTTATGGCTCAGTTATGACTCGCTGTGTGAAAATCAGCTCAAAAAGATCCGGCGAGTGCCAGTAAGATGCAGGGAACATTTTCATGATGTTTTATTCCAAAAATGGCAAAATCCAAACAATATATTAAAGGCAAAATTTGATCCATGTCTTAGTCAAAAGTGTATTATATTCACATTTACTCTCGGAATATATATATATATCTCAAAATGGATAAACCTGTATTTTAAGAATAGTTCGTTCAACACTTGCAGAAATTATAAAAAAAATATACAAAAAAATATTTTGAAAGAAGTATATAGGAAAAAATTCAAAAACCTTGTAAAAATAATAAAATATCGGTTTGAAAAAATGCAATAAAGAAACATAAAAAAAACTGTAACCAAAAGTAATCTTTATTGTGGTTCGGGCAAAAAACTTCGTGTTCACATTGAACCTTTAATTTTTATTTAGAGAAATAAATAATATTTTATACAATGACAAAAGTATCGGCATTAAAAAAATTAAGAGTGAAGAATATGTTTCTCATACCTTACATTTAGAGTTCAGTATATTTCGCCTAAAATAAACACACTTTTTTAAAGTAATTTTTCAATCCATTTACCCCTGAAATAGTTTTCCTTAAGAGCTTTAAAATCTGTGATCAATGGTTAATGTAATTTCTTCAATTCATGAAAGACCTCTCATGTCATGTGCGAATTTTTTAATGTTTGGCTGTGAATCTGCTGAATATTGTGAATAATTTAATAAATCTTATTACAACAGCTTCAATTTGCAAGAAGACCTTACCTAAGCTAAGACATCGAGTTAATGAAGGTAGATTTACTCCCTCTCGTAACAAAGATCCTTTCACCAAAATTTTTGTCTTTAGTTAAACGCTTATTTCATCGGTTGCAAGCCACATACGCGCTTGCTGCAGTGAAGCATAGGCGTATTAAATTTTAATAAATTTGCGATAAGTGACACGATGATTATTGAACTCATTTACTGTGTTCTTTTTTTAAATTTATTATTATAAATCCGCAAAACTTTTCATTTTATTTTACTTTCATTTTTTAAGGCTACAACATAATCAAAACTCTTCGGGTTTGGGTTGCCGAAGTCGTCGCCCCGATGGTGCGCCATCTCCAACTCCTTCTGATACTTCGGACTCGGATATATCGTTAGGGACACATTCACCGGTACCGAATAGCCTACAGCTGCAGCATAGCCCTGGATCGACATCGAACGGAGCTAATGATCGTGACGAAAGCCTTAGTGTCGACGATGATAAACCGCGTGATCTATCCAGTTCCCTATCCTCGTCTAGTATACCTGCTTACGCGAATGCTGTCAACGCTAGTATGTCGCACGCTTGCTTGCCCGCTTTTAAACTGGATGCCGCTACCAGTCTCTTTAATGCCGGTTGTTATCTGCAAAGTTTTACAAATCTGAAGGAAATGACGCAACAATTTCCGATACAACCGATTGTTATAAGACCTCATCCTCAATTACCACAAGCATTGGCTGGATTAAATGGTGGACATTTACATCCTAATTATGCCGCAGCAGCTTATGCGGTTGATTGTTCGGCGGCTGCAGCCGCTGCCGCTGTAGCTGGTCTTCCTCCTCCGTCAGCGACGTCTAGCCAGCAAGCAGCACCGAAAATACGCGTCAATTCACCAGAAAAACTTAATTCGGCTGCTCATAGCGTTGCCGCAAGTTTAACAGCAATCAGCCACGGGCATAACGTTCATTCGCCGCCAACGTCTGCAACGCTGCAAGATTTCAATAGTAATTCGCCGACAACTACCAACACTAATACTACCACAGCCTATCATCATGCGGGACAATTATTGCATCGACCCTTTTCTACATCGCCTGATATTGCACACAGTGCACCAGGAATAACATGATATCGGTCGAAGGTATAGAACGATCGATATATTATAAAAAACGCTTGTTTTGCGTTAATAAATCCTTTATTCGTTGAAAATAACACAAGTAATGCCCTTTATCAGCTGATAATTTCACTTTTAAAGAATATTTAAAGCAATCATCAAAACACATTGTTAGAGAATATTTACCTAAAATCCATGCAAACATAAATAGACTATAAAAAATAAATAACGAAAACTAAATAAATCACGATACTTTCGTAAGTGAATACAAAAAAAAAAATGAAAACGAAGAGGAACCACTTATAAGTATATTTAAATTCAATTAAAACAATAACAATGAAATTTTAATTATATTTTTTAAAGATAAGTTTTTGTATATTTTATAATAAATATTTTAGTGTTAATTTTTTTGATTTTTATTTTTATTATTATTAATCATATTATTATAAAATATTTATATATGATATGCATTTCCGCACAAGTCGTCATTTTTTCTTTTTATTTTCATTGACAATTATTTCATGCTTCTGTTTTTTTTTTAAATGCTAAAAGAAATTTTGCTTTTCCGAACCAAATTCTAAAGAAACACAAAAACAAATTTGTAGTTTGTTTACTCTCTCTCTTCATTTGCGAAATGTTTAGTGTGTGAGCTTTTTTTTGGTTCGTAATAAAGGCTAGGCATTTACCGGTTGAGTGTAAATCCATTGTAAATAGTTTATAAGAGCAAGTATTTAGTACATAAAAGGTATATAAATTAAAAAAAAAACAATATAAATATAGTGCTTAACATTAAAAGATAACAACAACAACAACAACAAAACGATTAGAATGCAATAAAATAAATCAGTTAAAAGATAATAAAGAGAAATATGGTCTTTTTTTTAAGAGATGTACTATATTACACACAAAGAGAAAGAAAAAGAAAGTGGGAAAGAGAACATCGCTAAAAGAAATGTAAATGAAAGAAATTCTCAATTATTTGTTTTTGCTTATTGACTGCAAAGTTTATCCATAAAAGTTCCGCCATTTTTAGTTCTTTCTCTTGAGGTTAAGTCTTGACATTTAATCTAATCACATACAGAGAATCGCTTATACTTTGCAAGGAAAGCCATTGTGTTAAAATATATAACGGAAGCCATCAGCTTTTTTTATTATTTTAAATCACGAGTGAAATAATCAAACGCTTAAGATCAGAAAAAAAATCACGCTTTGGGTTTTACTGTATTCGAAACAAAATTATTTGCAATAAGGGCGTAAATGTTCCATTTTGTTACTTTAGAAAACTTTTTTCGAAAAATCGTCATTCACTTTGGTAATGGGTTCCGCAATTATAATGTGCTCTTCTTTTATATAACGCCACATTTTCAATAATCGGAACAATCATAGGTGACAGCTGTTAAATTTCAGAGTTTTCACTCGCAGACGTAGACGTACATCGCCTCTAAAAAATTCGCAAGAAAATTGAAGTTTTTCGCAAAAACGAAAAAGAAATGTTTTGTAAATCAATTTAAATGGAAGATTTATTATTAAAAAATTCATTGAAAATCATTTTTTATATATACACTCTGTTTTTGTAATACATTTTCTGCCAACATTTCTATTACATACACAAAGACTAGCAATAAAATTTTCAACGAGTTAAACGGGCTTACCAGGTAGTTCTAGTGTTAATAAATTATACAAGTACTTGTTATCAAAAATTCGTCTTCGTTCATAACAAAAAAAAATTATGTGCGCTTAAGATCAATTTATGATCTTTTAAAATTTTCTAAAAAACATACAAATAACGTATAAGTGTTGGAAAAATTTTCCCGTCGGCGCATATATTACAAGTGCAGTTTTTCGGCAGGCGACGTAATTGGGCCTTACTTTTTTTGAAAATAAGCCTGGAATTGCAGCGAACATAATAACGGAGTTGTTCTGGCCTCAGCTGGGCGGCATTAATGTGGACAACAGGTGGTTTCAGCAGGACGGAGCTACCTGCCACACCGCGCATGACAGATTAGATTTATTGCAAAAACGATTTGCATACCAAATCATCTCACAAAATTCTGATGTCATGCGATTTCTTTTTTGGATTTTCTGAACTCTCGGGTTTGTATATATATATATATGCGAATAAACCAAAAAAAAAATTCCTGAGCTCAAGTCCGAGATCCAACGCGTCATTGATGAGATACAGCAGCATCTTTGTCAAAAGATCATCGAAAATTTCATGAAAAGAGTAATTGTCTGCATTAAAAGCATCGGGTGGCATTTGCTGGATATTTTATTTCATACTGCTTAACAATGCAAAAAAAACATCACAACTCACTCAAAAAATACACGATTTTATGTCTACATGAAATAGCGCACTTTTATTGACAGCCTCCTTGCGTTTACAAAAAAATGTCCAAAGAATTCAATTCGTTGCCTGGTCATTTGTCTCTACTGCAAAGGGAAGTTCACCACATGGACACTAAAAACAAATTTTTGACGCAAAATCGTGGAGAAGCATCTGTTAACACTCCCAGTTTCTTATCTAAATAAATCCCACTGTCTATGGTCAAGACATAACGAAAAGACAGTTCGACAGACATTGATGTATTATTTTATGGTGTATCACCTAACGACTGACTTGTAAAAGACTTGATGTACGCTAAATAAAACAAATTTCTTGGTCAGCGTAAACTTCTAAATAGATTTAATCATATTACACTTTCTGTCCGTCCGTCTGAAATTCTTAAAGATGCGTTTATATCGCAGCATATTTATTTAATTTTTTCTTTTTGTTTTGAATGAGTTCCATATACCCCATCTTGTCACATCTAGTAAATGGTTTAAAATTATGTCATTACTCAATATCTAAAAATTGTTCATTCATGACTTTTCATGCATAGCGTATAGACTTTCAGTCATCTAATCAACATAGATTTTATTTTGGGAAGGAAGTCTGACGCTTGTCTCTACATGTATGTGTGTGTGTGTCTTACAAAATAAACAACTAAACAGCAATATTAACAGCAATCAACCAAAATCTCTAAATTCATATCTAGTTGAAGGTAATGTTTTTTAGAAAGATTTTCCGAAATTTTTCAAAATATATTTCTCTGCATCCATTTTGACAGTGAGTTGTCATTTTTCTAAAAGAATAATACTTTCAAAATACTCAGTTACAAGCAGATAATGCAATGATGTGTGCGTGTCTGTTCATAATGGGAACACGTATGAAATGTAAGTTCAGGAATATGTCTACACAAACGCTGTGGTACATACGTGCGTACATATATGTACAAATTCACTAATGCATCTAGAGACAGAGACCGGAGATGATCTTCTTGGTTTTCGTCTTTCGTTCAATGTTTTCTTAACATGTTTTTAACAATAATACTTTGCTGTTGTTTTTAGTATTTTCATAAAACGGCAGCTAAATAAACCACTTAAGTAGGACATCATCAGCTTGACGTTGCGCTTTTACACTCAACAGAAGGAGATATGCTAAGTCTATTAAATGATTGTAACGCAGAAACAAGGTCATTGAAAATCTCATAGACTATTTATGTGTGTGTGTGTGTGTGTGTGTGTGTGTGTGTGGTTTTCAAGCACTAAGGCTTCTAGAAGCCATTTTTCTCCTTCTTGTCTCTTTGCTCTTTGGCTAGATTGTTAGGTATTCCTTCAGCGAGAACGAAACCGTTTTCCAGTTTAGTTACTTACTAGCCAGCTATGCGGTCTTTCCTCTATTCACTGCGGCATATTTTTGTTTCCGTATTGCCTCTTAACAATGAACATTTGTTAGTCTACTTTCATAAGTTAATAGGTTTTTGAAAATAGAAGACTTTCTTAGAATGGCTTGTAATTTCTTTTTGTTCCAGCGGTCCGGTCTTCAATCCAAACGCATTACTGTCACTATTAGTTTCAGATTTAAATCTGTAGAGGAATCCCGTCACTATGCTGCTTAAAGATTTACTTTTTTTATGTATTGGCTTACCTGTCAGTTACCTGTTAGCTACCTCTTGTGTCTCTTGCTGCCTAGCTATATTTTTAGCTTTCTGGCGCGCGGATTCTTAAATCACATTTCCGTAAACCGTGTTTCTACTAGCAAAGTACAAGTCTTTTGATAAAATGCTAAAAATAGGCAGCACGATACCGCACGTGAAATTGTGCTGGAACCCAGCTATACAAATGCGATGTACCATCTAAATTTCTTTCGAGTTGGCAGACATCATTAGTGCTTTTGGGCAAATTATTAAATCATCCGGAATAATTAATCTAACCAAAGTGCCAGCAACATGTTTGAGCTTCGGGTTCAGGGTCGCGTCGTTTCATTTTTGCCGATCAGTACTTGTCATTTGATGACATGTGGTAAAGACTACCGAGACCCTTAGGGGGCGAAGTCGCCTTAACATCTCCCGTACTAGCAGACGCATAGCCCCGGTTCTTTGTTGCTTTTCCGTTCATAGGCCACGTCGCTACATAGACCACGTCGTACAACATCTTACGAAATCGTTTGAATGCATATCGAAGCCGTTTACAATGAAGAGATGTTTCTTACGTCTTTTGGATGGTAAATATTTTAGCTTAGGCTTTTTGCAACTGAGTACAGATCGACTGATGTTGCCAATGTTGTAGTGTCTGTTGTTTTTTCTATTTCTCCATCCGTATTAAGACACACGCCTTCCTGTTTTAAACACGAGGATAGCCTCTAAAATGTTCACTAAGTTATCAGACTTCGTTTGATGTTTTTCGTTTGCGCACGAATCAATTTGATACAACATCAGATAATTTGCTTTACCCATTTGCTCCTTTCTGAGAAAATTAGAAGATTAAATATCAATCTCTCAGCCTTATTCATTTCAACGAAAAGTAGAACAATAGGTATATCGGCAATCTGATTGTTATGATAAATAAAGATGACTCGCTCCAAGTGTGAATTCGAGTATTTTCTTTCCGAATTAAACTAATCAAAAAGGTACTTGGAGCCCGTCGAAAAATAAGTAGAAGGCAAAGATTTGTTACTAAGGCTTTAAGGAATTGCCATCTCTCTCTCGCATCCATATTACTTTTCCAGCATGTTAGGATCGGTACAAAGACTTACTTTGAGCTCAGGCTGAAAGAATAATCTACAGTTTGCGTAACAGTGCTGCATTACAATTGGAATTTTCCGCTTATCGTCTAGTATCTTTCCGATTACATACCTTCTTACTTTGGTCGAATTGTTATACATTTCAAAGTAGGGGAAGCATGTAATCGGTCTAAGCTTAACGTAATTTGTTAATTTCTTATTGTTTTCCATTTATTTCTGTTACTGTGGTATTAGTTGCTAGTTTCTTGAGCCGGACGTGTCATCACTGGCGCCAACATTTTCATCTTAATTTTTCTAAAAAAAAATTGGGCTAACAGTTGTTTCCAGTAAGTTGAAAAAGATCATTTGCTGCTTTCCTGCTTGCTTGCCTGTTTGTTTGTTTGGTTGCCTGCCTGCTTGCCTGCCTGTTTGGCTGCTTGCCCTAACCAATGGTGTTGAGTTGAGTTGATCTTCAACGACAATGTTTAGATAGAAACTGATATTTTACTTTTTCCAAAAACAAATAAATAAAAGAAAAACAATAATAAAAATAATATTTTTCTATAATGGCGCCTAATATTTCATATTTCAATGCATGCATTAGCATGTGCCCCGTTAAGTGTGTATGCATTAAAACTTGCAAATTCAGCATGAAGCTGCTTGATGCTGCTGTTGCTGAAAACTTTAATTGATTTCTGTATAAAGGCGGGTGTTTTTCTTGTCTTGTCTTGCTTGTTAAAGATCAATTGTTGTTCAAACTTTTTTTAAATGAAATTCTTGAAAAACCAGTTAAATGAATTGATAATTAAGATCAATTTTTTGAAAGAAACTAAAAATTACTTCAGAGAAGTTAAAAAATTCCATTCAATTAGTCTGCGCACAATGCCTATGAAAGTTTTTTCGTGTGAGAAATGTGAGGAAACTTTCTTCTCCTAATGACCTTCATTAGCCTAAAATTGCCTTAAGTATCTTTTCTTTAGGCCTGGCGGGATCTCATCAACCTATTAGAGATCAATAAGAGTAAATGAATGCGAAAACGTTTAGAGTAATTTAGATCTTTATCTTTAAATTATTCAACCCGTTCACATATATAAAATTCGGGTTTGGGTTTATGTTCGATATCAGCTGAGGAAAAGACTTCAAGACGAAGATCGTGGTATTTTACCAAGATAGGCGAGGTCACTGATAAATTGAAATTATTAGAAAGATGTAATAATTCATAATATTTTTCTTCTCTTCTCCTTTAGATCAAGTAGGAAGGATACATCGTTTTATCGGTTATTAACAAAATGCTAGAAAATCGGTCTAGCTTCTTAACATATCGGATGAGCTGAATGATGATTGAAACTTTTATGTTTTTACAAAAATGTGATAATTTACCAATATTTCTCTTCTCTTTTCCTTTATGTCACGTGAGCTTTAATTTGTCTATTATCGTTTCTCCGGATATCGTTGGAATGTCCGACCAAAAGCTTAGCGTCAAAGTAGTTCATGCTTTGAAGTTTCATCCATTTTTATATTTCTTTTTCGCCAAGTGGGCATTAATCTTTCAATTTATCGCTTCTCCTTCTGTTATCTTTGCAACATCAGCTCAAAAGTTTAGCTAAAAATCGTATATCGGCTTTCAATTTATTTTACAAATATAACACAGCTGATCGCGTAGGTATTGAGTAGATATAGAGTTCTTGACCATCATTCTCACTCATATGTTTAATATTATCGTCAGTTATAGCGGTTCTATGGCATATCTCCATATGTAATTAATTTAAATTAATTAAATTAAAAGATGTGCTGCTCCGTAAAAGAGGAAGCAGAAGACTTTTATAAATTGAAAACAAAATAGAGCAAATATTAGAACTTAATTTCAAAAAAGTGATCTCTTTTTAAAATCTCAAGCGACAGTTAAAGTAGATTTTCGTATGGTACAGCTTGGGAGAACAAAAAGGTTCTTTTCACTTTTTTTAATGCAAATAATTTACGGTTGGTTTTCTTACTAACTAACAACTAACAAATTCAAAATATATTAATTTGTTTGTTAGTTAGGAACGACCATCTGTGCCTAAGTCAGCCTGAGATTGAAGTTCTTTAAATGGCAAAAAAAATGTAACCAGAAAGTTTGAAAGTTTTGAAATTATTCCGATTTAACTGCATTAAACAAACTTGAAACTGGTCTGGAACACTAATCATGCCAAAAAAAATTATTTTTTATAAAGATTTCTTAAGCAAATAGTAACAAATGTTTCATTGACATGTCGATAATTAACATAAGCACTGGGCTTATGTTGCTAAGTTCGCCAGGTACGTGATCGATGTCCTAAATGCCACCCACAAGGTATATAAAGTTTTCTTATTTAAATTTTTTAGTGAACGCAAATATTCTGCTGCTACAAAGTATTATAGGGAAATAAATGTTTCAAATATTTTTACATTACCTACCACCACCAGAGCATTGCAGTAGGAATTAGTTTGCTAAAAAAAAATCCAATACTCTTACGCCCCAACACACGCATACGCTCGTGAATGTTCAAAGCAAAAACACGAAACATAATATTTTGTGGTCAACTTTAAGAGGGAGTGTGTGTGTGTTTAAGCGTATGTGTAAGTCAGGGAGAGGAAAACAAATACTTTTTTTTGTGTTTTTTTTCTTAACAAAGCAAAACGATGGCTGCCGCTTTTTACTCTATTGTTTATAGATCGGCAGTAGCAAGAGCAGTAGTAGTAATAGCAGTAGCACCAAGCGACGCGTACGCTTTGTTTTCTTTATCTTTTTGCGTTTTTTTTGTCTTTTTCTTTTTCGTTCACAGTAATTTGTATGCAAGGCGACAGACTTGCTTGCTTACAACAAAGACCGAAAAAGACAACAATTAAATGTCACTTTGAAATGCTCAAGAGTGTGAAATCAATTATTTAGCATTACACACAACAACAGTAGCAGCAGGCGTAGCAATGAACAGACATCTTCACATGTGTTTTTACCTACATCCATACATCCATATGTACTGCATACATATATATATAGGTATGTGTTTTGTTTAAATACATAATTAAACGTGTACGTGCAATCGGTGGGAATTTTTGTGGTAATGTGTCTGCCTGATGATAATGACATTTTTTTGAGCCCTTAAGCAAATATTCCGTTGCGCACCTTCGTATATGTCACCAAATGACAGTTATTTCGTAGTAAGGAAGACAAAAAAGAGAAGCTCTTTATACTAAGGCGCAGGTGAATAGGTTTTTACAAAAAATGTTAAGCTATCTAAAAAGTATTGAACAGTACGAAGTAAAAAAATGAAAGTACATTAATTTATGCTATTTTTTTCGCTGTATAACGACATTTTTACGGCAACCAAACCGAGGACGGATTTTTGAAAAAAAGTTTCTTGACATTTACCTGTACAATTGCGAGACTTGACTTGAAACTTTATCTGGGCCTTCGTCGTCTTTTAAAGACCTTCCAAATTCTTTTAAGAAATCCTACAGGAATCGTGAGAGTGGTAATTAACGTTAACCGGTGCTTCTTAAAAATAACTTTTCAATTTTGGTTTACCTTTTCATTTTTGGTTTAACCGTCAAAAATGAATGCTTTGTGGGAGTGTCAGTGTGATAAACGACACTGCTTCGGCTAATAAGTTTTACTCTTTTGTTTGGATAAATAAACGTTTCTAATTCCTCTCAATAGTTACAAACGTTTCCCGAATTTGCAGGGAAAACCAAAAATGTATTCATTACACTAACAAGCTCCTTCCTTTGTTCGATATAATAACAGCTCCGATTAGTCAAAAGAATTTTTTAAGTTTGATCTAATCGTTAGAAATGGAAACGGAATTTCTGGAACCGAAAGCATGATAAATAGCACGACTTCGGCTGATAAGCTTCGAACTAAATATCAACAGCACAGCAGTTCTTGACATACAGTGCTTTTCGCCAGAGAAATTCTCTACAACGGACCTCTTATAACCAAACGGGACATCTGCTTACCCGTTGCCACAAGCTCATTTCATTCACGAACTTTTCATGATGTGGCTCTTCTTTTTCTCCCTTATTTCTAACTACCTTAAAGTTGTCGCGATCTGTCTGCTTTTCGTCGCTTATTTTTGACAGGTTTAAGCTCATGCTGATCTGTCCACTTTTCGTCGATTATTTTTAACAGCTTTAAGTTCGTCGCAATCTGTCCACATTTAATCGCTTACTTCTAGCTGCTTTACGCTCGTCGCGATCTGTCTATTTTTCGTCGCTTATTTCTTACTCATGGTGATCTTTCTATTTTTCGTCACTTATTTCTAACTGTTTTGAGCTCGTCTCGATCTGTCTATTTTTCTCCGCTTATTTCTATCTGCTTTAAACTAATCGCGATCTGAATATTTTTCATTGATTATTTCGAAGTGATTTGAGCTCATTTTACTTTAAACTTCCCTCATATGGTTTATTACTCTTCTCTCTGATGATTCTGGAGCAATGTCGTAATTGCGTAATTGCGTAGCTTTACTCCAATTTTACCCAAGTGTCATCATCAAGTGAGACGCACTTTAAATATTACTCTCTTAATACCGAAGGTAAGTAAAACATTTCCCGATTGTTGCGTTTGATAATCTTACCTCTCAAATTCCTTCACGTCTTACGTAAAGTTCATTTACTCCGAAATCTCAAGCTGACGAATTTTTACAACCTTTAAACATAGACTAGCTTGGAGTCCCTCAACTTAGCAATCTTAGCTCTTGCGAACTAATGTAACCTGACACTGGGCCTACTAATACTATCTATCTGATGAGCAACATGTTGAAGGCTTTAGGGATTACACAATACGTTGACTTAAAAAGCAATTAAACGCACTTTGCATGCGTACACAGCTTAGACGCTATGAAAGCTAATAAAGAAACTTTGCTTTAAATGAATTAAATGAAACGTAAGTAAACACACATTACAAATGTTTCTTAGGTGTTAGTTACAGAATTCATCATTTGTTTTTTGTCAGATGTCATAACATATTGTGTACGTCACAAGAGCCTGGATGGTAAACATACAACTGTCAAACAAAGGTGTTCTCTCTGCCAACAATGCTCTTCTCTCTTCTGTCTTTTAATTACATCACGAAGTGTGATGAAGAACTCTTTACCTATACATAGCCAGTATATTTATTTCTCATTGCTGTGCTTAGGAGCTAAAAAAAACAAATGAGATCTTGTGCGTGAAAGAGAAGAATTAATGCCAAAATTTTTATTGACAAGACGCCACTCGTCATAGTTAAAGAACATTTTCTTTTTGTCACGACAGAGTTTACCTTAAAAAATCATACGAAAAGTGTCACATCATGCGATTTGATGTGACTGACTGACTGCAACATTCAAGTCAACAATACTGTCCAGTGAGTCAGTACGTATGGTTTAAGTGACGCATTATAATCGTAAGGAGGATGATAATGACGATAATGATGACGATGTTGATGATGTTAATGGAGATGATGGTTTATTTTTGAAAGATAATTACACCGAAAATTGCCTGCCGCTGTTTTCATGCTGTTGTACACTTTTCGTTGTTATCGTTATTTTTCTTAATGTTGTTGTTGTTGTTGTTCTGATTCTCTCTAGCACTAGAGCGATTTTGTTTTTGACTGACTACACATTTGTATATAATTACTTGTCAGGAGAAAGAGACAACATGTTTTTGGGAGATTATTGTTGTTGGTGTTGTTGCTGTTATTCCTTATGTTAATGCTCATAATGAAATGTGTTGCTCTTCAATAAAATATTGCAACTCACTGTGTAATTTGAGCCCCAAAACATTTGTATGTAGGCATAAAAGAATAAAAAAAAAGGTGAAAACAGTCATTCAATCGCTGTTTTAAGTTCAAAAGGAATTATCGGTTGCAGAAATATTGCACATAAAGGAGACTGCAGCAGCATTAAGCAAGAATTTTAAAAATCTTGAAATCAGTCTAATATCGTTTTCAAATGTATTCTAAAAAGTCGCCTCCTGATAGTCGTTTTGAACGTAACAAGTCCAAGTATAGGCAAAGATATTATTCTCTTTATTTTTTTTTTGCTATATTTCCCTTCACGGTTTTAATTATGTTACCAGTGTCACGAACTTTCAATTAGTTAAACCACAAAACGAGAGCATTAAAAAAAGGGTTTTCAACGCAAATGAAATTCAATTTATGCACCCTTCGGGAATTTACACATTTTTCTATGGATATGTATGTATGTGTGTATCTATGTATATGTATGCGTGAAACTGTGCTTGAGTTTTCTATTGTTTGAGACGACATTCCTCGTTATATACGGCACAGTGCACGCTAAGGATATAAACTATGAACAAAAATTTAGAAAACTTAGATAAACATATAGTTGTTGACGTAAGAGAACAAACAAAAAGGGACTAAGACTTAAGCTCAGCGTGTGTGTGATAATCACGGCAAGCCAACTAACAATACTAATGCGTAATACTACGATAAGAAGATATAATTCTTGATTGACTTTTCAGTCAGGTGCGTACACCAAATCTTAAGGAAAAGAGCTTAGCTAAGTTGAACATCCAAATTTCACTGTTTTATACTTAAAGATCTATATTCAAAAATCCAGTTAAGCTTTCTTACTTCTTTGGGACAAAATGGCGCTTTTTCGAAAAAAGAAGTTTAACGAAATTAATAAGAAAATGTTAATATTCTTAACCATTCTGTTGACTACATGATATTCACATTTCACGTACGTAAGAGCAAATAATAACATTCGTACGTCCTATTTTCGCTAAAGCTGTTAATTCGCATTTTGTTGATTAAGCTTTTTCGGTGAACAAAAATTTCTTCAATTTTAAAGACAATTAAATCGAGACAGCATCGTCAAATGAGATCATTTCAATAGATCGATCGATATCGTTTCTTCAAAAGGATTATGGTACGTTTTAGATTTTTATTCCTTACGAATCATATGTTTTGCTCACCTGAAATCGATACGTTGCCGTTAAATAAGATCATTTTTCAATAAATCTGTCGAGATCGTTTTTTCAAAGGGTATGGTTACGGTATTTTTAAGATCGTTGCTTCTTATAGGCTGTGAATCACAGGTTTGTGAATGATAGTACTGTCTTTGTTAGTGGATTTTAGGTCTTTTCCGTTTTTCTGCATGAAATGCCACTCGGTGAGAAAAGAAGGATAAAATGTGGCTGCAACTTAAGCGGTGTATTTCCGATCGATATACGTATTGCCTTTCTTCTTTTGTTCCAAAAACGATCCGCTGTCAGATCATGGGTAACAAATTGAAGTTTTCTATCTCAACTTTTGCAACTATAGGTCTTTTATAACAGTAGAATAGAAGGTGGGACGAAAAGACTTTAAACGATTCAGAAATTGCTATTAATCGAGATAATATGCTCATTATATACTTTGATTTCTACTTTTTTGTACTTTGATTTCTATGTGTTAATGTAGTAAGAAATCCAGTACTTCCTCACCCTTGGGTAGGGAATATAGAAATTTTTTATTTCTATGTTATTATTACATCAATAGAACCACTGTTCGTACGTTCAACATTTGTTAAGCAATTGTTGACTTACGAATTGTAACTTTACTAAGTTTTAAATAGCAATTGTTAGCACAAGGACATCTGTGCCATCACGAAAACAACAGAAAATCCTGATTACAAAGAGTGAGTGCACGCACCCACCCACACAACCCATCATTAAAGGAACAAATGTAGTGTAAACAGACAAACGAATAATGCGATTTGAATAAAATATTTCAGTTTTCATTTTTTTTTAAATGGTTGGTATGACCCAACGTTCATCGTTCAAAGCGATAAAAGACTGGATTTATGCAAATGAAAGAAAAACTTTTAATTTTTGCGGTTAAAAAGATTTTCTTTAATAGTTTTTTTTTATAAGTAAAAATATAAATAAATAGCAAAAATTTATACTTAGGATAAATGTAAATAGCTTGCTTTTGACTGCCAAACAATAAAAAACTTGTTTAATAATATTTAACAATTAAAAAAAAATTCTTAGAAATACTTCCAACGTCGTTTAAGTAAAAGTCATTTAGTACAAATGCAATGAAAACTTTAACCGTTTCAAGCCAGGTCTGTACTTTGCCTAACGACAGTTTTTTCCAGCTACCAGCCCGATCATATAAGCTCCCTTCACCTTTGGGGTATAATTACAAGGGCCTAAATAAACACTTTATTTAAGGTTAGAAGTTTATCTTTTATCGACTGTTCTAATGAAATTATCTGCCCGTAAGCTCGTAACAATGTTTTAATCATTTTTCAAACTTATTTAATATTTGGAAGTGAATGAGTTCGAATTATCTGATTTTTGCTCTTGAAATTTCAATGCACTCTAAGTGTAGAAATTATTAGATAACTCTTTGTTTTTATTAGAATGGTCGGCTTCGGTATAGAAATACTCTCTCTAAGCTTCGTTATGCTATGCTCCGCATGATTTTGAATGTCTACCTTTCCCCTTGCACTTATTTTCCTTTGTAAAGTAAATATTCCTAAAGCTAATTTCGGATAGTGCTTGCGCAGCTTCATTATATGCGGAGTTGTATACTGTTAGCTGTAAATAGTGAGTTGTACAATGAGAGTAGAAAAATATGGTATTCGAGGCAAACAAGAATTAAAGACGTAACTTCCTTTAAATAATTGTAAAAACCACTAAGATTGTCAATAAAATCTACGCTTTTCAAGATATAGCGATACGGACTTTGTCTGAAGGAAAATACAAAAAGACAGTTCTGTAACAGTATGTATAAAAGGTCGCCTCTTCCCAACTCTTCAAATTATTCCTTCTTTTTTCTAGCGTCAAACTTACCTGTGCAAGAGAATTAATTGATTTGTTTTTCAATACTGTTTTCTCGCTGAAGGTTGAGCTTTACGCTCATTTTCTTAACTTTCTTTAGTAGCCGCTACCTGTTATCTACACTTGCCATTAGCATAGACATCGGAACACATTTATTCTTGTATGTCCCTCTATCCGACTATGGTCAGTACAATTCCGATCTCAAAAGTTTGTCTAAATGATTACAAACTTGACTCAAAACATTTTTTATTTAGATCAAGTTCAAAAAGTATCTAGATGTGGTAAAATATTCATTTGAAATTCCCAAAAAACTATATACATACAAAACGTATTATATAATATATACAAGAATAAGATCTTAAACGTATATATCGTCGTTCGACTCATACGAAGCTCATACGAAGTAAACGATGAGTTAGGTGATGTATAGGGAGACAACCGCAAGCGAAGATCCATTTTGCAATCAAATATTTATTTATACAGTTTTTTTAATTAAATTTTTAGTTAAATAATATAAATAAATTTAATTTAAAAAATTTCCATTTAGATTAAAGCTTTAAATTAATATAAATGATTCATATGGTTTTTATATATCTGCGCTTCATCATTACAACCGCAGCTCGAGTGTTGCAATTCTTTCGAAAATTATAAATAAATAAAAAATTTTCTATTACTTAAACAAAGTTTCGCACATAAGCCAATGAGTTCTAAATGGAAAATTTCTTTATAAAAAATTTGAGAAATCTTATGTCACAGTGACACTTTATTTAGTTTCAAATTTTTTTGGTTAATAAAAACAATAATTGTTGCGGTTTTAAAAAAATTTCAAAAAATTCCCAAGAATTGAACCAGAAAATTTTCTATATAATATTTAATATAATAATTATATAATCTATTAATTTTGATTAAGCTTTCCTATCTCCCCCTACTTGTGGAAGATCTGTTATTTGATATCTGTAACGTTCTGATTATGTATGAGAAAGCCGGCAATAATTGACTAAATATGAAAACAATGAAACCATTAACATTTTATAACTCACTCGTATTAAGTTTCAAATTTCTCTTTACTTCTCTCATTTCAAAAGTATGAAATCAAAATTTCAAAATGTAAGTACGAAGTATGAAGACAACACGAACAACAACAATAACGATTGCATAACAGTTGCAATAAACCACAGTTAAGAGAGAACAAATCACACACAAATCTCTAAGGAATTTTCATATAAATAAATGAATGACGTTAATGAAAAGTAGAAATTATGATAGAAACCCTACAACTAATTCTTACGAACTAATCATTGGAAATTATATTAATTTTGTTGTTTCTCTACATATGTCCTATTTCTGTACATGTGTAAGCAATCAATGCCTTGTATAGTTCAGAATATGATGACACGCCGTCTAACGGTGGAATTCCTATCAATAAATGATGTTAATGATAAGTGGAAACTATGATAGATACCCTACGACTTTTTCTTGCGAAGTAATCGTTGGAAAATATATTAATTTTATTGTTTCTCTACATGCCGTATTTCTCTACATGTGTTGGCAATGTCATGTATAGATTAGAGCAGAACGACACCCCGTTTAACGATGGATTTCGCTAGACCGAAAAACCAAAAAAAAATAAATAAATATAAAGATCGAATAAATGATATTACGTCACCCATACCGGTGAAAGCAAGCAAGTATGACATTCGCAGAGCATACAAAAGTACAACAACTCTTGTTTCTTCATGCTACCCTGCTTTCAATGATTACTTCTTATATAACTTATCAACTCTCTATAATCTGGCAAAAAATTTTCCTCAATAGATTGTTTAGAAGAGGTTCAACTAATCCTAAAATAGTAGGAATGTTCATAAGCATCCGGTATTTAAGACTCAATGAGACTCATCTATTTTATGTAGTATCAAGGCTTTACCATTGTGCAAAATAAGAATGGTTGGAGATCCGCAGGTCAACACCATCATAGATAACAAATGAGTAGTGCGGCGGGGTGGTTTGTCGTTGCAGATTGCCTCATTGCTTCAGAATTGTGTTTTTATCAAGATCCGCGCAATCTAATTTATTTATTGCATTATAAGCTCCTCCTTTTTCTGCTTTAGAAATGACAAGAAGCGATAGAGCGCCAGATATTTTAATGAAAATATATATTAAATGATATTTTATTATATTTTTGTCCGGCCTGTCTGTGGTATGTGTACTTTCGGCCAGTGGGGAAACTATATATCGGACGCCGTTTTCGAAACGGGTATTCCATTTAAACGAATGCCTATCTGTTATTTGTTTGCATAAGCGTATGGGTATTACAAGCACGATGTTGGGAATTTTAAAACGACACAATTAGACCAAATATACTTACTTACTATATATCAAGCTTGAAAGTGAAGAAAATTTGACGAACCATCCGCTTACAGTTGCCACAAAATTATATTCAAACAAGGAAGAGCATGTGTTTGAAATGTGCACTAATCGGAAAATTAAATTGTTCTGCATTTTATTTGTCTTTCTGGAGTTGACGCTACATAATCTCGATAAGCGTAAAAAACATATACATCTTTTTTTTCGATTCTCAGTATTTCTAAGCTAGAGGAAGAGACGTTGAAAGACAACTTTTTAAAAGTTTGGAAAGCTACTTGTTCTAAAGACAAAAAAGCAAAAGCCTATTAAAAACATCGAATTCTGACTGGTAATGAAAAGTGTATACTACATTTACAAAGAGCAAGTCGGGCAAACCTTCAGCACGCTCCCGAAAGCTGAACATTCAAGATGTGCAATTTTTTTCAAACATTCACTAAAACATACTATGAATGACGAACTTTACAAAGGCAGACAAATAATTCCTGTAAAAAGATAATCGACAATAAATTACACACAGTTGAGCCAAGACTTAAAGGTTACACATCTTAAATATACACGGCATGATGACTTTTTGTCAGATATTGTAAAATTTTTCAAAGAAATCTTAGAAGCCTTAGATAGATAGGTATGCGCTACTCCAGCTCTATTTATCGTATGTTGCTTGAACAGGGCCTCGATTCCCGTAACGGCGCTGCGAAAAATAGGTCCAGACCTAAAGGCTTTTTCTATAGCAAATTTTGAAGCTGTAATCGTGATTTCAACGAACCATTCATCATCATCTGTCTGATAATTGCTTCGCAAGCAATAGTTTCATCGCAAACTTAAGTCTTGTAAAAATGTTCTAAATCTTATGCCATAGTAAGCAAATGCGTTCAAATTCAAGCCTGAATCCCTCCTCGGTTAGATAAAGAATTTGAAATACGATAGTTTAGCTCTTAAATATCACAAGATTTAACTTAAAGCAAATGTAGCCTTAATTATCTTTTTAAAAATTCAATTCAATGATTAATAGCCAGATTAGCGCATGGCTTGATATTCAACCAGCAGCAGTAGCAGCGAAGAAAAAATGCATTCAACCATTTAACTGACTTTGAACTAAACAAATCAATCAGTGCATATACGATAACCGATGTTGTTATAATAATGTTGGGCGCAAAAAGGGGAACGAAAGTTAGAAAATTGACAGCTTTACAATAGTATAACATGACTTAGGTTAAAACGCATAAACACACACAGGCAATAACATTTTAAAAAAAAAAACGAAAGAAAGAAAAAAAACGCGAATTTGATAGAATTTCATCCATAAGCAGAATGAATTTAAAACCGGAATATATGGGGGGGGAAATATCTTAAATACAATTGAAAACCGCTCTCGCTTGTTAATGTTGTTGCTGTTCTGTTGTTGTTGCCGTTATTATTGTTATTGCTCTTATTGCTACGAATATTATTTTAAAAAAGATTGAGTTTGGATTTCCGTTCCGTAGACGTTCTTTTTGTTATTGTTGTTGGTCTTTTGTGGGTTTTGTTCACAAAGCCAATTATCTTTCAATAAAACGAATATATGTAACATAATAATAATAATAAAAATAAAATAAGCAAAAAAAAAAGAACTGAAAAGAGAAAAATTTATATGAAAGAAAGAAATGAACAAGCAAACGGAACGAACACAGGGAACAAATTGCAGTCAGTCAGTCAGAGCCTCTCATCTTTAGTACTCAAATTACACAAAATTTTATTTTGTATGCGAACACAGACACACAGACACATATGTTCTACGAATTGCTAATGTGTTATGAAGGTTTTCATCATTGTTGTTGTTTTTATTTTTTTGGTTTTTTTTCTTATATATCTCTAACGGTTTTCTATTTATTTAATCTTAGTAAAGCCAAAGTTACGTCAACACTATCATCCATAAAACTCGTGGACTACATTAACAAGCATAGAATAGCAAGCATTTGATTGCAGCTTGAAATATTCATGCAAAACATACCCACACACACACACACTCGCATATAAGAACGCGTTATGTGTATTTGTGAATACATGCTTGCATGTGCATGCAAGCATTATCAAAATCAAACAGGGTTGTTTCTCCAAGAGACTAACAACACGTAACCTATCTTCTTGACTTGTATTCATTTTATTATATTATAAGTTAGATTTGTTGTATGCTCTTGTTGTTTTTGTTCGTGTGTGTGTGTGTGTATATGTGTATCTATGTAATTTAAATCTTGCCTGCGGGTCAACATCGCTTACATTTTCCTCTATTTATATATATAGATAGATACGTATATGTTCAAGCTTTTTGTTATGAATTCATTCATAACTCAATTTAGTTGTGAACCCAAAAATTATACAAATTTCTATTATGATTCTATAGTTAGATCATCATCCAAAAATTGAATCAAGTCTTAACCTTTGTAACCATTTTTTTGAATATAATTTCAAGTTAAAATGTCGTAAAAAAGGAAAAGTGGAAAAAAGCAATTTTTTTAAATTTATATTTAATACGTGAAAATATATTATCCTTTGGTTGTATGAATATTCCTTGTTTGACAAAGCTGTTTTTTGCTATAGTCGATCTAAATAAAAATTATTTTATTCCGTTTTAGTTTTTTGCGTTTTAACAATAATTTAAAACAACTTTGAAATTTCGAAAAAGTGAATGAATAGCGTATTAATATTTTTTTTTATTTTATATTTTTTTTAGTGGTGTGAAATTTGCTCGGTGGCCCATAGGCCTTCCATCCTCGGGATCTTACGAAACTTGGTACATGGGCCGTCAGTCTCCTACGAAATCTAATACGTGGGACATAGCTGTGGGCCATTAATTTCTCAGGTCTCAGGATCCTACAAAACTTGGTACATTGGACCATAGGCCTCAGGGTTTAATGTCTACGGTGGGAGGAAAAGCATTGGAATAGTAATGGTTTGCAACTCAGTTGGAAAGCAATAGATCCGCGCTTTATTTTCCAAAACGATGAACAATCGCTTAAAAGGCTCTCACGGCGCTGCTATAGCTATAGATCATAGAGAGCAATAGCTACAGGGCAATCACGTTAAGATCTTGCTAACAACATTTTCATATCCAAATTTTCAACCTGTATACGATGGAAAACACTTTTTGACAGGTGTATTAATTCTGATAGCCCGTGCCCTTTCAATTGGCGATCATTCAATACCTTTTTCTTCAAAATTTCTAAGTTCAATCAGTCGTTTAAGTCCTTTCTCTCAACATCTTATTGATGTAAGCCCAGAAACAGATTCATCCATAGTAGAATCTAGCTCAGCTTAGATCTTGCAAATAGGCTTAAATTCTGCATGGACTTAGATCTTGCAAATGAACTTACATCTTTAAAACGAACTTAGATCTTTAGATGGACCTAAATCTTGAAAATGAACTCATATCTGGCAAATAGATTTAGATTTTCCGAATGGATTTAAACCTTGCAAATGGACTTAGATCTTGCAAATCAACTTAGATCTTGCGAATGGAAGTATTGCATCACATAACTACAATCGATTTTTTACATGTTTACCAAAGCACTGAGAGCGTACCTTATTAAATTGTAAAGTAAATGGCCAGGAGCGTTCATTATTCACGGATGTCAAAGAAACGCTAAACGACATGACGCGTTCAAACTTCTACCGGTGGTGCTTTCTACCATGGAAATTTCCCTCGACTAAACAATTGTAACTTGTACGTCAAATTACGTACTTCTACAGCTGGCCTCATAAGTCTACATATTTTTAATCGATCTGATCGGTTCTTGTCAGCTCATTTGCTTATTGCGGATGCAATATTTCTCACCGCAATTACTCTTTTTAACTAATTTCTACCAAGCAATTGCAAAAATAGTCAAAATCCACAAATCTTCCTAACATTGTGACCGCGATGTGATTCTGAAGTCATAGTTGCTTATTACGGACGGGATGGCGCAAAATGAACTCCAAGTTCATTACCACAATTCAAAAGATTAACTCTGCGTTCGTTTTGCAACATCGAGACCTATATTGGGAGACGTGACCTGATGTAAATATCAAACAATTTGGCATTTTTTACGATTTATATACTCGCGGGATCATCGTGCGATAAATTTATCGGTTCTCGATGAAAATTGGTAGCAGATAAGATATAAGCTTACTAAGCAAATTTTGACAATGAAAAGAATAAAACAATTGAAGTGTGAACCTATAGCTTATCTTATGTCTTTTTTAATATCCAAAGGAGATGAGTAACTTACTTGGTGGCTTACTATCTCTCAGCTTATTGAGCAAATATTGACTTGAAAGGTAACTTATCCAGAGTTGACCATAGATAGGATTTTATTGAAGAAATTTTTTCCTTTCTCGACATTAGTAAGCAGTCTCCGTTGCCTGTTATTATAAGCATATCAAAGCCACATTCCTTCAGATTATATTCTGACACTGATGTCATGATTGCTTTAATTTTTTTTTGTAGTTGAAAATACTTTAAACAAACAAACAAACAAAACTGGATCGTTTCGTAATTTCGAACCTCAGTTTTCTTGGTGTAATTCAATTGCCAAACGAAAGAATAAGTAATTGTTTTGTGTATAAAAAAAATTAACTTTAAAGCATCGTCTCAATAAAAAGAAAATATATATATATATATATATACGTATATATACAAACATAAATAACAAGCCTACAAACAGAGAATTATAGCCAACGATAATAGAATTTTTTTTCTTCTGTTTCATTAAAATGAGTGTCAACAAAAAAAAATTCTACGCAGCTGGAAAAATACACAAATTACGCATTTACGGGAAACGAACGTACGATACACACGATACATAACACAAGAAGAGACATAGATCAAGGGGACAATGTGAAATATAACAAATTGGAGAAATGGTAGCAACACAATAATCAACAATACGATTAAAAAAATAACAACAACAAACAAACTGAAAACTAAAAACGACAAAGTGACGAGAATAATGAAAAGCATTAACAAGAAAAATAGAGGAAAGGATCTAAATATTGTACGTAAGTATGTGTATTATGTGTATATATATATATATATAAAATGATTGGATGGCTAAGTCTTGCATATGTATGTCTGTAAATAGATTTACAAAAAAAAAAGAAAAAAATGAAGGAAAAACGGAAGTTCATTTTATCTGCTGCTCTATCTATGAGTCTATCTTACCATCGTCATGCTATGTTTATATATGCAAGCAACAATGATAGTATAGAAGAATCACTTATCTATGCCAAGAAATTTGATTTAATTTTTCTCTTGAATTGCAATTTTTGTTTTTTTTTCTTTTTTGAATTAACAAAATCACAGGAGTATGTAAGAGAATTTATATACGATTTAAGGCGAATTTTGGATACTCACACCCGACCTCATATAGACTTTGCTTATCGCAGTATTTCGTTGAAACCAAAAGTCGTAGACGTCTTGTTTTTCCAATTTTTTTCAAAAAGAATTGCTTGCCATGATGCTCGTACCTTCGAACTTTAAGCACGCAATGAGCAAAAGAATGATCCAGCGCTTCAAAATTTGCGAACAAATAATTAATTTTTGTGATTATGAATGCGTTTTATGTAAAAATTGGATTGGATTGGATATTGTGAGCCTTCATTAAACGGAGAAATTCTACTTATAAAAAAAGCCGTTGAGCCATTGGAAAAGGGACTCATCATCGAAAATGACTTCACGTTGAAAATGTACATCTAAAGTTACTCTACACTTAGTGATTAATCATGGTCTCAAACTCAAAATCCTTATCTTATAGCTACCAAGATCTTAGTGATCATTCGCTGCAAGTGTTGGCTTAATTGTTTTACGAAACAGGAACATTTTACTTACTAAGGAAACCATTGAGCCAGTGATGAGGGCGTCCTCATAGGGAATGACTTTACTTTCAAATCCTTCATCGTCGTCTAAAACGCTTAAGCCAAACGCCGCATAATTGCCCGATGCTTAACGATCAGTTAACGTTCCCTGTAAAGGTTAGATTATTGGTTTCACGAAATACGAATATTTCGCTCATTAGAGTGGCTAGCTATTGGGGAAGAAAAAGTTCGCATTGAAAAATTTCAACGCCACAAACTAAACTTGCTCCACATCTAGCAATCAATTGACAATTACTACCGTCTCCATATAAAAAAACTTTGTCTAATAATTAAGCCATTGAATTAGAAGAAAACCTTACAAAAGAAAATAATTCTATGATAAAGATTGATCGTAAGACTGAAGATTTACATACTTAGCTTAGCGTTCATTTAGTTTTGGTTATTAAGGCCATCAGTTCCATACTTACTAAGACGCAGATTTTTAATCAAAATGTGTTGAAAAAAAAGAGAACAAAGAAACCTGGTTTTCTTCTGGACACGAAGTGTATATATGCTAAGGCTCTCCTCTTCGATGCGCCATACTATATTTCACCCCAGTTTTTTCGCCAAATTATTGCCGTAAAATCAAATTCTCTGGTAAAGGTTTCAAGTTATTCGCTTAACAAGACATGTGCATAAATTTAGCATCGCATTAGAGTTCAAATTTTGATAAAAATTAAAACAAATAGGAAGCGTCGAATTCGAATGCCAAAAAAAAAAATTAAAATATTTATATATCACAACATAACCTCAAAAAATTAGGTTAAAAAGTCAAAGCAATGAAAGCACTGCACAATAATTTTTTATTGTTCCGCCAATTGTAGACATTGCTGTTAACTGATCAAGAATATATTTCTATAGAACTATAGTGCTAGTATAGTGTAGACGCTTCACAGATGAAATTCATTAGAAAAAGCATTTACGTATTACAAAAACCAAAAAATGTAAAGCGTACATATAGTATATAGAAAAAATATCGGAATTAGAATTATAATCTGTCTCTGATAAGGCTAAGAAGTAACTTTAATTTTCGAAGGCAGACTCTTTCTTTCATGATCTTGATGATCATTCCAGCATCCTTTCAGCTTAGTTATCATTTTCCATACGTGTAAATGTAATGATATCCTTCATAAAAATTCGTAAGATTTGATATAATGTCTTCTATAAAGATTCTTAAAAAAAAAACTAAGCTAATTTTCTAAATTTATAGCTAGAAAGTACCTGAAAATATTATTTTGAAATTTTTCTCTTCGATTTTTTTGAAATTAATTTTAGAGAGTAGGCGCATTGTGATCATATAAAAATATCATCTATGGACCCTTTGGTGATTGGAAAAACCCTATATATTGTCTTGATTAGAGTAAAAGGTGTACCAAGTCTGTCTATCTGCCGCTGAACGAAAGCAAAAAATGGCATAGAAAGTTGAAACTGTGCACTTATATTTCAGATACAAGCTGCAAAAGTATGAGGTTAATTTCTCTTTCTCTCGGTCTTCTAAATGAATTTTTGCAGCCGTAAATGTTACGATAACGACTACTATTTAGCGTTTATGTCATTTGTAAATGCTTTAGTGATCACAAAAATCTATGTATTCCTATTATGAACTAAGAAGACATCACCGAAAGTTTAGGTTCATAGCTCAATTTTTGCTGCCTTAAAAGTAAAAAAGTAAAAGACCCACGGACTGATGCGATTCAATCGATTTATACATGAAATTTATAAGAATTCTTATTTTTATTTCCAAATGTTATGCTTTAGTGAACAAAAAAATCGATATTTTCTTAATCAGGAAGAAATTTTGAATTCATATCCATGACATCTATGTCCATTTTTCCATCCATCCTTTGTTAGAACTCTAACGGTTACAAAAGTTTTGGTAGAAGATGAAAACTTTTCACGTATATTCTTGCTGGGAACTAAGAAGACATCAGTTTTGTTGCTCAATTTTTGCTACCGTGAAAGTTTCCACAAGAAAAGGACCGACGGACAGATGCGGTTCAATCAATTTTATAAAAGTTCTTATGTTTATTTGCGTATGTTACAAACGATATAAAAATTTAGCAGACTTCTATACTATGGTCATAGTTATAAAAAAATAACTCTCTAAAGTATTTATATCCTTTAGCCAGAATTCACTTAAAAAAAGATCTCAAAAACAATAACAATTACTTTGAAAAGTAAAGAAAATTGAAAGAAAGAAAGAAAAGAGCGATGCATATATATGAGTGCGTATGTATATGAAGAGATTTCCATATGAAAAGGAATTGTATTTAAAAAGCAAAAATATTTAAAAAAAAGGAAAAGATTTTTCGACATGAATTTAATGGATTCTAATCGGCTTTAAAAATCTCACCCAATATAGTCAGAAAAACCACAGTTATTGTGTTGTTAGTGTGTTTGCTGTTAATCTGTTTGGTTTCAATGTGTAAATGTATGCGGTTGGTTATGTATGCCTTTAAGCCGATGTGTGTGTGTGCGCGCGAGAGTTTCATTTTACTTTAAAAACTCATGCAAGTATAACAGCAGCATCACACACTACTCTTACAGTAGTCTACAGTAAAAAGTCGCTTGTGTTGTTTTTGTATTTTTAAAATTTTTAAACATAATAACGAGTTTTTTATGCTTAAGCAAATGTGTGTACGGACATACGTACGCATATACATAAACGAAGATTCGTTTTGTAGGATTTCATTTACATTTTCACATGCATTTATAATTTGAATGGATTTTTGAAAAGTTTTTGCTGAATTATTATACCGTACACGATGAACGCCTCCGGCGTTTTATGTGGTCGTGTATTGCCCCACTTGGAGTTTCTAGAGAATGAATAAATGAATGAACGAACGAACGAACAAACGAAGGAAGGCGTTGCCCAGTTTCACCTTTTATGCAACCAATATGACTCTCTTTTTTGAATTCACTGGAAGAAGAATGGCTTTATTATGCCATTAACGTGTTGTATACACTTTATCAACTACTACACCTTTCTTTAACTATCACTGTTGTTGCTTACATATCGAACGGTAAAGAAAAAACAAGAAAAATTATATTAATTTTATTATTCCATTTGTAACGGTCTATTTCTCTATATATATTTTTCTCTAAATATATTTAAATAAATATTTTCGCGCGACATCTCATCTACGGAGCGATTGTCAAGTGTTTGCCTTTCGAGCATATTTTAACTGTGCTTTGTCCTCGTACCAATCATGTAGTAATTAATCGGTACGGATTATTGTGTTTCGATGCTTTCAAAGCCTTTACAGCATTTGAACATTTTATTAAAGTCATTCCCTTTATTTAAACGCAGAAACTTTTCATAATCATGAAGAATGATTTCATAAAAACCACTATATTCTCCTCTTTCCCCGCCTGCATGCATTTACTAAACTCTCTGAAAATTAATCTTTGCTATATCGTATAACTATTATTTAATACTCTTAAAAGTCATTTGCTAAGTCGATGTGGCCAAAGTTCATCTGCCTGACCATTTGTCTTTAGTAGAATTGCCGTGATATTGCCGCGGCAGCAGCGCGAGAAAAAAAATTGGAATTCGATTAAGATCGTTTTAGTATAATTTCTTCTTTCAAATCAACTCAGATTAAAAACTAGGCCGAGTCCGCACATATAATATGAACTCCCGGATCTGTGAAGTAGGCCTTTTAAGTCTTTGTTTAATCACATGAGATACCAACGGGCAGATATACGTACATATGTATGCATGACATATATATATGTATGGCCTTAAATGGATAATTCCGGCAAAAAATTGAAACTTACTTAATATGATACTTTTGGTAGAATTCAAAAAATCCATTTAGGCAACTAGGCTACACCTACTGAGTTCGCAAATCTGTCGAATATGGTGTGAATGAGCTCAATTAAGGAAGGATACCAGTACTAGATGAATTATTAGAATCGGGATTAACAGTACACTGATGTATACAGTATACTGGTCTTAATGGCTTCCAAGTGCTATAAAGAAACTGTAGACATTCTATATACATTTCTATGTGTTGATTGAACAATATTTCGCTACACCTGCCTATTGCTTCTCGCAGGAATTGCTATAGAAACGATAATTACATTAGGAAAGTGAAATTCAGTTAAATTATTTACAGTGCAATTCCATAAACCAGCTTAAATTTTAGGCTGTACATGCCTACTGATATGCCCACTAACATGCCCACTAGACGCCAAGATGAACTCTCACATTTCTGGGGTTGGCTCTCTTAACGGAAAATTTTCATTTTTAATGTTATACTTTCTTTAAGTAGTTTTAAATATGTTAGTCCATCTGTCCATTTACCTTAGGGCTATACCTTCTTTAACTAGTTTTAAACAATATCAGTCCATCTGTCTCTCTACCTTCCTTATGATTATCGAACTCAAAATAGTTGCAGTAAAAAATTGATACTTGGGAAAGAAACTACAAAGAAATTGCCTGCAGACATGCCTTTAATAAAACTTCAATAAATTTCCCAAAATAAGTAAAAAATATGCGTCATTCATTAAGGAAATATAGCAGATATCTAGCTGAAGTTTACCACCTAAACGTTATGAAAAAGCAATACGACTTCATTCCAAAAAAAAAAAAAAATATATATCCTGGATTAAAAAGAAAACGGACTCCTTTTCAAATCTCAGGTAACAATCGAGGTAGTCTAAAAAGTATTGAGCTCAACAATGGGAATTTTAGCAGAAACGGTTAAGATTTCAATGAAAGAAATGAATATATAAATTCCTATCTCTCGTTCATTAAGGAAATATAGCAGATATCTAGCTGAAGTTTACCACCTAAACGTTATGAAAAAGCAATACTTCATTCCAAAAAAAAAAACATCCTGGATTAATAAAAAACGGACTTTTCAAATCTCAACTACAGGTAGCAATCGAGGTAGGCTAAAAAGTATTGAGCTCAATAATGGGAATGGGAATTGTAGTACAAACGGTAAAGATTTCAATGAAAAATATGAATATATAAATTCCTATCTCAAAAATAATATTTACTACTTTTTAGCCAAATGATGCTCTAGGAAGCAGTGTATCCAAGATTCGTTTTAAATCGACAATGGCTTACTCAGATGTTGTTTTTGCCACTATATACATTTAATGATGATTGAATTTCATTAGACGCGTTTGTTTCTTATTCTGTCTCTCTCTCTCTCTCTCTTTCCTTCTCACTCTCTATGCCTTTTCTTGTCTCCACAAAAAGATAAATGGGTTCAGATATCTACCTTAAATCTTGCAGTTGATGTTAATATTGGTTGTGTTGGTGTTAGTTATGGTGGTGGTGGCGTTGGTAAATCTTATTATAATAACGTCATTGTATTTCGACTGACATTTCCAAAGATATTTTCTTATTTAGAGGTAAAGGACAATAATGAAATTCAAATAGTTTTTTGAAAATAATAGTAATAGAAAAAAGTGTCAAATTATTTGTAATCAGACACAAAAGACAAGCAAAACCATAATCTGTATATAGATTTAAATTATCGTCTCAAGGAAGTATTAGATTACTATTGAGACAAGAGAGATAGAGAGAGATGTATATATAAAACATAACGCTACAACGAACAAAAGCAGTTTAAATATATTTTAACTTCTTGATTATAGTTAATTAGAAGGAAAAATTAATGTTAACATTATTCCCTTTTTTTTCTTTTTGATTTGCTAAAATGGAAGTTAAGCCAGCTCTTAATATTTTAAAAAAATCATCAAATCTATAAGAAAATCACGACTGCGAGAGATACTTGAAAGATCTCTGCTTAGCAGAAATATATGAACAGATTTTTAGTTATTATTTTTTTTAGTTATTAGGTCAAGGAAAAAGTTCATGGCACATTTCGCCAAAAATTTTTCTTACATTTCGGCTTTTGAGCTCAGTTCAACTCCATTACAAAATAACTGCAGAAATAGAGACAAATAGTACTTAAACGGAGCAATGTGAATATATCTGTACGTTCCACCCAGTCTCTCTCAATTTTTACCAAGCGACTAAGGTTATTGTTGATCTATCATTGTCGTGACGAAAGGTGACCTCACCCCTTCATTCAATTGCGAGTGTTAGTAGCTTTAGCATGTTGAAAGTAAAGTGTAAGTTTAATAGCCCAAGCATGTTAGAACACTTCATGATGCACATTTCCATATCAATCCAATCAAAAATGAAATGTTACCTAACCTGGCATCAACTCGTACTTTGCCGGCGTTTATGCACCTGCATTCATTTCAGAGAATCATGCTTTTCACACATTATTGTTGTACGCGTAACTCATATCTCATCGCCCCTCTTCAATCTCTTCGAAAACGCTTCGACTTCGTCCCATTTCAGCAGCGATATGTAGATGAAAATTCTGTCATTTAATTCCAAGAGTTTTTGTGCTTTTTTCTTTATACTAAGACTCCTGGTAATTCTCCTTTGATTCATGTCATCATATTATCAACTATTTTGCTGCTTAACATTTTGTCTTATAAAAAACATTGAAACCTAGAAGATACTTAAAATTCGATTGCTTTATTTATACACACCCATTTTGTCTAATAAAAATTAATTACAAAAGATGACTTAATTTTACTTAAAACAAGTGCTGCTGCCCTGAAGTGAACAACACCCAGCAGTATAAGATGAGTTAAAGGCTTCAGCAGAGCATGAAGAGGGCTAAATACGTTTCACTTACTTCCTCTGTCTCTTTCTTTGTCTTTCTATCATTTTTTTTTCTATCCTGCTACTCATTCATTATTGTACACAATAATGTGATAAAGAGGCGTCAAGTGCATTTTATATAGCGTTTGCTGTTTTAAGTAAATAAAAATAAATTTTATAAAAAAACCTTTCTCTGCTGTGCACGCATTAAATGTTTAAATTGAATCTGCATCAATAAGTACCAGTTGAGCAGAGCAAATTTTGTTAATAAATACCATACAATTGTGACAAGAAAACCCCTTTTATCGCAATTGAATTGAGCCGATTGTTATGATCCTTGTTCGTTGACATTTATTTAGTACTCCAAGCGTTGATAATGATGATGAGCTAAGATAAATAGTAACGCTTCATAGTGTCATTAGAGTATTCAATGGTTAAAGGGTGAAATAAAGAGAGCAGTTGGTGCTTGATAGATATTTGCATAAGGCAAACGATGAGGGTGCGGAAACGGAAAATAAATGCTAGAGAAGCCGCTCGGATAATAAAAAAAAAGCATGTTGGATTAAGTAAACACATCTTATTCATACGTTTTGTTGCTTAAAGCGTAAGATTAAAAAAAATTTATACACAAAGAAGATCTTATGTTAACAAAGGAAAAACTATGCATTTATTTAGGAATAATTTTAGAAAAAAAGTTCTGATAATTGTTCTGAGAATAGTATTTAAATCCGTCTCTCTGTTGCCATAAATAGATTCCATTTTTCATGAAAATGACTGAATCTTAAAAATATCGTAACATTTTCTGAAAAATACTAAATTTTACTAAATTACAGTTATATCTATCAGGATATTTAGGTATTATGTTTATTAGCCTTTTCTGCCCCATGAAACATACGATTAAGTTACATATGCAATCTGAGTATAAGCATTTCTGTCGAATTTTCTCTTATGTCTTTTAAGAAGGTTATCAATATCGTGGGGCTAAGCTCGATAACCAACTAAAGTCCAACTGATACTGCTATTACTGATAATTCCTATGATTTATCTTTTTTTCTTATATGTGGGAAATCAAGATTTGAGTCAAATTCATTTCAAATTGAATTAAACTTCAATTCAATTCATTTCAAATTCAATTCAAATTCTATTCAAACTCAATTCAATTCGTATTCAATTGAAATCGAATTGATTTCAAATTCGATTCAACTTCAATTCCAATGTTATTAAAATAAAATTCAGATTAAATTCATTTTAAATTCAATCCGAATTCAATTCGAAATTCAATTCAAATTCAATTCAAAAATAAATTCATATTGATTTCAAATCAGTCCAAATCGATTCAAAATCAACTCGATCATCATAGGCAACTAAACTGTATTATGTAAGCAATCTTTTAACCCTTGGATGATTGTGGACTTAACTCTCTACGACCCTGATAATAGATTCCTTTTTAGATTGAAATTACATTGTATCGGGAGTATGATATAATAATTAGAGCAAAACTTCAAATGAGTTCGAACGAAAGACAGATTAAACGACGGATTTATGTTGATAATTATAAGAGTCTTTTGTTAATTATAATCGCGCCAATTATCGAATTGGAACCAATTTCATTCCGATCAGCTTGCTTATTATAATAACAATTGAGATAAGTTTCTCGATTCTTGTCACGGCATTCAGAAGAGAATTATTCGATCACTTAGCAGCAGTGGATATATTAAAACCCTCAAAATAAATGCGAAATTTCTATTTGAATGTCTTATAGTAATTTTCGTAAGAGTGCATCAGCCGCTAGTTAAGACACTAACCCACAAAAACGATTTGTAGAGATTGCTCCTTCGATCAAATTATTGATTAGCTTTACCAACGCCAAAGTGACACTTAATCAAATTCCACTATAATTTTACAGCTAAGAATTTTACTTCTTTCTAAAATATTACAAATAGCCCGGTATTAATACTACGAACATCATCATCGTCCTATATTTTAACTCCATGCATTATATTTACATAAACTGAAATTCTCTCATGCAAGCATTTTCAAAATTTTTGGGCAATGTTCAAAAAATGTTCTGAAAACAATTGACTTCAGTCGGGTTATCAATCAATTTTCACCTCCGATCAGTCGAAATTAACCGCCGCCACAACTTGCTGGGCTTACCTAAAATCAATTGAACAACATCAAGTTTTTTTGTTCTCTTGCTCATGGCATAGCAATTTGGGCACATGCCTTTCGGTTTGATGCCGCCATTCATAAAACAAGTTACTGTACAACAACACAAAAGAAAAGTAAGTATAGCCGTTCAGAAAAACCGTTGTTTAGTTGAAGTTTTTTCCGCTATGAGAACTTCACTTGCACTTGTCATTCAATCTGAATTGCAATGATTACAGGTATCGAAAAAGTATCCGAGGAAACTAAATTTAAAAACCAATTGTCTCTTATTTGGCTTTAACGTGAATACGTTACTTGCAAATGAATGCCTTACAGCACTTCGTTGTTCAGTTAAGAATGAAATGAAGACGAAAACTTTTTCGCTGAAAGACACAAAATGCAATCAACCGATTAACAAATTGCGCATTACGATTAAATAATAATGAATTGTTTACTGTGCAGCTTTAATGGAGTTTATTTTTCATTATTTTTTCGTCACTTAAAATATACAGATTACGGATAACAGATTATACGGATCATCACCATTAATACCATACTGCACCACCAATATGGCAAAACAATATTGAAATATCCATCATTATACAAAGATGCCATAGAACAGGCATATGTGGCTGCACATATGTATATATGTGTATGTATGTAATCGTATACGGATATCGATGACGTTGCAGATATAGTGTCAAAACTAACGGCTTTCATGTCATTTACAAAACTTGCAAATGTTTTCTTATTTTTATTCCCTTTTTTTAGCTCTTAATCATCTTACGGGAGAATGGACGGATGGACTGATAGCTACTGCGGGGTATTTCTTTCAGCTTTTTTCTCTTTTTTTGTTGTTGTGATTTCTTCTTTTTCTAAAACAGAACATATCTATATTCACTTACCTGATCGATCGATTGTTTTGTGGTCTGGGTTTTTGTTTTCTTTTTTTTTTGTGTTCGTTTCGATTATTTTTGTTCGAATACTTTCCGTCGTCTTGTATGATGATTTACTTAAGGATTACTGTGGATTGTGGGCAATTTATTTTCCTAGTGTTTGCTATTTAGGGGATAATAGCGCAGAGAAGCCAATACGATTGACTGAGCAAATCGCTTAAGCTGCCATCAACAATAACCTTCGGTATGAAATCGACCAATAATGTGCTTTACGTGGAACAACAGCCAAAAGAAGTATCGCAAGTAAGCAATGTAAACATCATTAGCGATCTGTCTGTTTTCGTTTTCATTTTCCATTTGCTCTTTATGGTCGATTTCTAAATACTAAGATAAACTGTTAATTAGTATCAGGTTGACTACAACACACTGATAATCCAGAGCAACTTAACGCTTGCAAAGAAAAACTCACTGTAGTTTTTTATTAAGCGGTAGAGCAGTCACTTAAGCAATACCATCGCATTAAATGCTTCGAAAATACGAAGAAAGTTTTATTTGTCTTTGATCGACTTGTGAATGCCACACAATTTCACCAATTGTCAGACGCCCAACAATTCTTTCATTGATCAGCGACATTTCGATAAGCCGAACGAGACATATTTACCCTTGACCTTTCTGCATGACCTTGACTAAGATTCGTGTTGAATAAAATTTCTAAACGATACCTGTTATTGATTTTTAGTAATTGTGAAAAAAATTTAAAAATTTATTTTTCAATACAATACACCTTTAAACGGAAGGGCACGTGAATTAAAAAGGTTTATTTTAATTGTTAGAGCTGTGAGATTTTTAAAAGTAAAGTGACGGAGGGTCGATGGCACGAAGGGACGAAAAGAAGAAGAAACGGCAGCACGGAGAGCTGGAAGAACGGCAGGACGGAAAAATGGAAGAAAAGATAGAAAGAGGAAAGGCGAAGGGACAGAAGGGCGAAGCGACGGGGGGACGGCAGGACGGAGGGACGGAAGAATGGAGGTACACATAAGCTGGTTTTGCTAACTCGATATAAAATCTTACTCTGGTGATCAATTGATATTTATGGATACTACGGATTACTAAGCAATGTTATCATACCACCACCTTAGCATGATGAGTGTAGAATTTGTTCTTCAGTTTTTACTAACTAAGGCATCTATTTAGGAACCTAAACTATAGATCTAAACTAAAATCCACCTTTTGCAACAATGAGACTTTAAAAACAGGCAAGCAAACAGTCACGCTATTCTTAGACACTGATTACCTTAAACCACTACAGATAAGTAGTAATTGTCCACCACGTCCACCCAATATGTAAAAATTTCTAAATATTTTGTCAACTGCCGACGTTTCAATGGGAAATCGAAGTTATTTCTATGTTGACTTTTTAAAAAATGTTCACTTAAGCTGTTGTGATCGAATCACGCCCATTTTCATATCCAAACAGTCGTCTTTAACTCAGCGAAGTTTTCTATCTCCAGTTTTGCAATCACAGTTCAGTGCGACACTTTTAGACGAGCTAGTGAAGAAGAACAAGAAGATCATGAACAAACAGCCTCTCAGTCTCATCCTGTTTCAAACAGAATGACGAATCTAGCATGGCCCCTTTTCTCAAAATTTGTATAACAATTAAATTATATTCATTCTGTGATATGGATCTTGAAAAAAACACATTGAATTAATCCCAGTCCTTATTTACTAGAAAATATTTGTAAAATAAAAGATAACGATTTCGAGATCAATTTTATTTATTCTTATTTTTTCGAGCAAATTGTACTTGAATTACTAAGAAAAAATCGCTATAACTTCCATTTTTCACGGAACTTTTCTCCTGTTTTGTGAATTATGTGCGTTCACTTTGGTTACCCACTAACCACTGGCTCTAATTGATAGGTGTTACTTGATTCATGATCTCTGCACAGAATTGCAAAGTATTTATATAAAGCATCCAAAGGTGAAAATATCCTTTCTGAGGTTTATAAGTCCTCTATTTAGACATTTTGTATTCATTTCTGGTGTTCCTTTTTCGCAAGTTCACGATTTAAGAAGAGAAATTTGGCTTGATTTTTATGCGTTGGTTCAGAAAAGAAGAGGTCAATTCTCTCTGTTGAAATTTTGTTCCCCTTACTATAGATATCTATAGATGTGCCAGTTGGTTGATCAATATTTTTCTGGTTCTTATGTATAATCGGTCACTCAGAAAATGTACATCCAGGTGGGCTTAATAGTGGTTAAAAAGAATAGTTCATAAATTCTAATAACTAAGGAATCAAAACTTGCTGCCTGTATTTAGAATACAAGCCATGGTTAGGAACGGTGCCACGGACAATTGCGGACTTATGTCTAAAATCTACTCAAACGCTCCAAACAAACGCCACTTCACCATCAACCGACCTCTGCAGCTTTGACAGTTCCAACAGCCAGTGTAAACGGACAGAAGGACTCATCAAATCGAATTTGTATCAAATTTAGGTCCAAGTGTATCTTATAGAGGCTCTGATGACTTCATCTAAATATTACAAATAAAGCGATATATTCAGCATACTCCGTCATTTTCTGACGGATATATTTATTTTTATTGCAGTCGGTATCTATATATACATGTATACGTACATATATCTATATATATGTACATGGATTATTTTCTATTTGATTGCATTTGTGTCATATTCAGTGCATTTTATTTTCGGTTTACTGGGTGTCAATGCATGCTTGGCTTTGTCACCAACAGAACAAAACAACTGTAGATTTAAATCTACTTTTAAACGCTTTTAAAGACCCCTCCGAACAATTGTCTCTTTTTCCCTCATCCACATATTCTCTATCTGTGTTTATTTGGTGTGTTGGTTACATTTAAAGGCTTAAAACGTAAATAAAGTAATTTGAGAATATTTATAAATGCATTCAATAATGCTCGCATTTATTGTACGGCTGCCCGTTGGCATGTGATTATTATATGATTGTTTGTCATTTGTGATATGTTTCTGTCATATTATAATCGGTTTTTCTAAAATTTCAATTTATAAATATTTTCTCAGACTGAGATTAAAGATTTTTGTCACTTAATATCACAAATATAATATTATTTTGAGGTCTAAGCTAAGTTCTTGTGAAACACGTTTGGGAAAATTTTATAAAACAAAATATTAATGGAATCTAGAGAATGTAGCGGTTTGGCATCATTATATACATGACAACAATCATCTTCGAAATGCTTCGAATAGTTAGGTAATCATTAGCTGAATAGATTGTAGAAAAGTTTGAGAATGCATTCTTTACAAAGCTTATAATCCCTCTTAGAAGACTTTTATAGAAGAATCCTAATGAGATATTCGGATGACCTACGTTGCAACGCGCGCGATTTTTCAAATTTCTTTTGATATTCTAATTTATCAACTGATAGTATTTAATTAGGGCGTAGCAATCAATTAGAGTATCTCATACAAATTTCTCATTTGGCGACATGTCGGTCTATCCGAACTTTTCAAGCCCTGTTGCGAATTTTCGTTCGATTGTTAATATTATATCGATTGGCATACTATCGAAGAAGACGATAATTCATATGCCCCCTGTGCCAACAAAACACAAAAATTTAAGAAGTAAAGAAAACATCTCGTGAGGGGGTTGGAGATGAACTATTTTATTGCATTACTTTCTGCAAAATTTTAAAGCTACTTACGTGTAAGATTCTAGACTTAAGGCTCGATGTCAATGTTCTAAAAAGTGTAATCATATTGAGGAAAAGTTAATTTTCATTAAAACTTCCTGCAATTTTGTCATAATAATTTTTTCAATTCTATCACAAATCGGCAGAAACTTATTCACATTTCTAATAAATTAAGATCAACGTCCTTCATCGCAATTAAACTCAGTCATTCAAAATATTTTCAATCGCATTTTTATACCCAGCAATGAACGATATATACATTTCATCATTTTGTTTGCAGAGGGAAGCTTCACAGAGCCTGAACAACATCAAATTTTGAATCGAAGTAATTATGTCGGTCTGTCTATAAAATATATACATATATTCCCAACCGACATCAAATTTGAAATCAATTGAAGTATTTCTGTCTGCCGATCTCTGCCCCTGTCCCTTTGTGTAGTGTGAAATCGTCGGTATCAAAAAGCATTGGAAACTCTTTGACGCCGCTTGGTATTGAAGAGGAATAAAACCGGTCAAATGCAAAATAAATAACACGTCGTGATTTTGGGTTTTTGATTTTTTCTTAATGCAATTTAAACTTTAGTTTTAAATAAAAGTAAATTTATAAAATCTTTTTTTTATAAATCCTTTAATAAAACTCTATACTTATACTCATAGTGAATTGAGAATAGATAAAATAATACGAACACTTGACGTTATAACTGGTTTCGGAATTGCAGCCCTTCCGAGAATGTTAGTCGCACTGTTTTTGTGCGAGACCGTATTACTATAGTAATTTTCTCGAGGTAGTTTCAAGTCGTCTAGCCATAATCCTACTACTATATTGCATAGTTTTCATATGAATTTGTCTATCCCCTCTGTCTCTATGGCTATATGCCATCCTTTCTAATCAAGCGTAGCCCTCCTAAAATCTCTGAATTCGTATGAGTCAAAATTTCAATTCAGCGCTCAATATTTTTTAGATTACTTTTAAATTTGATGTCATTTAAAAACACCTGCAACTGATTTAAGCCAATATTAGTATTTAAGATAATAAGAGATTATCTGCCTTAAAGATATGTGATAATATACGAATAAAGTACACAAATGCTCTAAAAAAAAATTTATGCAAACATTTCATTTCTCTCAAAAATGTCGAACGAACACTAGCATTCTACTTAAATGCCCTTACACACCTCCATGCATGAATAATTTTCTATTTGTATTCGTTCAATGCATTACAGTGAAAAAGAAATGTATGAAATGAAAAATGTTCATAAAATAATTAGTGTATACCGTATACCGATTCCTTTATATATATAAGCTATGTGTGTATACCACTGATATCTAGATATCCCTTGTAAATCTGGTTGCTTTCAAATTATAACTGGTTTCCTATATATATAGTAATATAATTGTACGCATATATACATACATGCATGCATCTGGATATACGAAATTGAAATTTCTTGTGTTATATATATACCTAGAGAATGCGCATGTATACGTTTAGGGAAGCATACACATACATACCATTAAACAGCCATATTATACCCTTTAAACACGAATAGGTTGAGGGTTTAGGTTCTATGCCATTATTATTGGAAAACAAAGAGCAAAAAAAAATATAAGAAGGAAAATAAAGTAAGAAATACTATTACAGTAACAGCAACAACAGTTGCATTCCCAATATTATAAGATGATGATGCGCACAATATGCTACCGTTTATATGCAGCCATGAGGCGTATAGATATAAATGTGTATAAATATACATACATATATATATGGTAGATGCATATATGAAATTTATACTGACAAGGCATGTAGGGTATATGAAAACATAAGCTTAAGCCCTAACGATATGATCTTATATTCAAGGTATACTTATTGCGTGTCATAAATGAACGTATGCATATATACATATATGCGTGTGCGTGTGCATGTTTACAGAGTTCATTATATATAATGGTGCATGAAGATACCATTCTTACAATTTATGTAATGTAGCATCAAACATTCTCCTTTATTTTCTACATATCAGAAAGAGATGACTATATAAGAATTTTTACATTAAAAACGGTAAGGGTGTATTTGAGTTTTCTTTCCCTTTCTCTTTTCTCAATTCCTCTCACAATGTAAAAGAGAACGGAAGTGGTTGTACGCAGAGAATGCAGTGGAAGAAAAAATACACAAAAATAACTAAAAAAAAAGAAAAATAGAGCAAAACCGAAAATCTTAAATCATTGTATTCCATAAAGACTAACAACAAAATCCATAGTATAATACAATTTAACATAGTCGCTGCCATTGATGTCTTCTCACATGTTTTCATGTTTATGTGTTATGATATCTTTAATACACTAATGCATAGTCTATGCTCTATATAAACATTACAAATACCTTTGCACATTTAACTAAACATATTCTATATCGTTTTTTGTGATATTTAGCTTATTATACACAGCAAAGAACTATTTGATTTGTGTTTAAATATCGGATTTTGTATTTAAAAAAAAACCTTAATTTATCTAGATTATTTATTCTCTTAGGAAAAAAATAAAACAGTTGAGATATGCGCTGTAATATAAAAGAACCTTTTCTTTTTGCTGGTGCTACTTAATGAAACACAAGCAAAAGTGAAGCAAACCAATCAAAATACCGAACGAATATCATCATCTTGCCAAAGATTAATTGCATATGTAAGCAGAATTTTCCCATCTCTATGGAGAATTTTTTCTCAGGCAGATGCATACGTATGCATAATTTTCCCTTACAGATGCATTCATATGAACAATTTTTTGCCACAGTTAGTCAGCTAGTCAGCCAATTTACATCTTAGGCCCTCTTCCCTATAAAAGTTTCCATAAAAAGCATGTGTTTTCATGGAAATAAGGTACACAGGGTCATCTATTTTGTAGTTTTGTATAGTAAACAAAAATTGAAAACACTTCTGATTGAGATTTGGATCTCAAAAGTTTTTTTCACTATATTGAGTCTTGCATTTATTTATGGAATACAGGGGCATTCAAACGAGACAACTTACAAGACTTTAAAGTAATTTTTAATTACTAGTCTGCGCTTAGCGATCAATATCTCGACAATAACTTGAAGGATATCCGTTTTCAAATCTTCAAGAATTTGAGGATTGTTCGCATAAATTCTGTTCTTTGTGTAGTAACTTCGCAAGAAAAAGTCAAGCATTGAGAAATCGCACGATCTTGGCGGTCAATCCACATCAGCAAAACGTCAAATTATAGGTCCAAGAATTTTTCTCGCGTACCTATGCCAGAACGGCGTGTGTTGTTTGGTTTGTGGCACCGTCCTATGGAAACACCACAAGGTATATATTTTCAAATTCACAACAAAGAAAACTTGGTAATCATGTGGCTGTAGCTTATAAAAATGCTGTATGCGCCTTGTATAAGATAAATTTGCATGGCCTTGAACAATTTCACTAACGGCGTTAATTTTGAGCGTGCGTTTCGATATTGTGTGGTGGTTTTAACAAACTACTATAGAATCGGTTTTTCCAAACGTCTTCGAACAGTTTTGCCTATAGTATCTACTATAGAATCAGAATTTTTGTAGTAAGTTGCATTTTAAGACGCTCGGTGATTATTAAAGGATCCACATTGTAAAATGGCAAACATCATACTAAAGATATGATGCCCTGAATGACAGTTCGGATACAAAAATCCTTATTAAAATAATATCTCATTTTTATTTGCTATATTTGAGTTATGTTGTAAAATTTCATGCCTAATTTGCTGCTTTTGAGGTTATGTTGTAAAATTTAGTCCAGTTCAGCTCAAATTCAGTTCAGTTTCCTTATATAACCACTAGTGTGTATATCACAAACTTCAAAAGCATTTACGAAACACCCACAATACTCACCGCAACTATAAAACCAGCATACCTGCGACGAAATTGTGGCATGACTTTTTTAAAACAGGAATCGAATATCCCCGATAAGGCAATGAATTCATTCATTCATTTAAACTTTTTAAATATTTCTAGAATTTTCAACATTTAAAATTGGAAATAAAGATTAAAAGTCAAAAATAAAAAATAATTGAAAATAATTTAGTGATCAGGAATCATTGCACAATACATTCCATGATGTCTTGTTAATCAATGAATCCAAACATGTGCGTTAACTGTTGTTGTTCTCAGGTTTTTTGCATTTGTGTGCAGAAAGAAGGCAGCGAGCACAACCTGAATTAGGTGGATACGTATACAAGTATATATGTAATAGTTTGTGTACGTACTTTGATGTTGGTGACGAAGATGTGACAATGATGAAGATGATGATGATGATGGCAGTGATGATGACGATGTTGTTCTTGTTGATTTGAATGATCAAGTTACACGAGCACGTGGGAGTAATTTTCTTGCAATTAGGATGCGATTACGATAATACAAGCGCACACGCACACACACACACACACATACTTATGTATATATTTATATAAAACTTGATGCGACTTTCTGGTCTTTAAGCGTACAGTATGAAAGGGTAATTGAAGCAAGAAACATGGCACTCATAAGAAGAATGGGTTACAGTTTATGGCATGAAATTCGATGTGCGTTGCGGTGCTTTATAGTATGGTATGGTACATGGTGTTGCCACGTGTCTCTGTCACTGAATCTATATTATAACAAACAGATGTTTGTATTACCGTTGTTGGGCCCATGCGAAAAGAAAGTTCTCCACGTTGAAGGCAAAGAAATTGAAATTTTTTTTTTTTTTTTTTTTTTTTTATAATATTTAAGCAGAATTAATTTCTTGGCAGTTTTCTTAAGCCATTAGTACACACCCCATACGTTCTTCTTGGTAGGAAGAGCAGCAAGAGAGCAGGTTTGGTAAAATATTTTTTTTTTTTTAGATTTATGTTCGAATAATAAACATGTAAATTTGTAGTTCATTGCAACACAAGAACAACTGATGGTTAAGCGAAGTGTAAAATGTTGTTACAATTATTGTTTTCCAAATTATAGGCTTTCCTTATAAGCAGGAGCGTGTGCTGTACGGAGTCAAAGACTGAAAGAGAGAGAGAGAGAGAGGAAGAGGAAGAGCAAAGTCAGATTTACATCTTATTTCAATGCTTTTTTCTTCGCGAGTGTTTGATTGACTTTTTGTTCTTTCTTTGAAATTTTATGTCTTACAGCCATCACCGAAAAATGTAAGCATTTATTAGGCTTGTCGTTCAGTTTGTAATATAACGAAAGGTGAACATTTTGCTTCGTGAGAGTTCGCAACTGATTTAGCCTTTTGAGCGAGTTTGTATATCAGGATATCTTCTAAAAGAATCGTTGAAAGTCTTTTCGTACTTCGGGATAATGTCTATATTTGCTTAGAGAAAATTTTTTTGAATTTATCTAAAGATGTCTGTCCATATGTCTGAAGTCACCTGTCTTTTCAATAAATATATTCATAATCAAGTTGTTTAACCTTCTTATTTTATAAACATAAAATTCGAACTCAATTTAGTGATATACGTTGTTACAAATCTTTCAACAATATTTCTATATTTCAAATAACGTCCATACTTATTAAGCATCAAATATGGTATCAATTTGATGATATCTGTCCATACGTCAGTTTTCAATGTTTGAAACCCTTCAACAGGCACTATAATATTTTAAAGTCTTAAAGAAGTACAGTTATACTTCGTATTTGAGAAGTACAGAACTCGCAAAACCGATTTAGTCCGTCCGTCCAACAAAAGATGTTGGAAATTTCAGCTAAAATATTATTCAAAAAAGAATATCTCAACCAATGTTCGTAAAAGTAAAATTTCGTTAGTTTTAGCTGTTCACGTCCGCCTTGTTGTCTTGTCGACCTGTTAGAACAAGCCTTGAATGTGTAGGTTTATAGGTTCATATTTCAAACTAACCATATGTTAATCCTTAAAAGGGGTCATCATAATTCATTTCCAAAGTTCATGTATCAAAGTTTCAAATCAATTTTTTGTTCGTATATTTATGCAAACTCTCATAAAAACCGAAATTTTACAAATATCATCTAAATTGTAGATATATATGCCTTTAAAGCCAAGGGTATCCAAGATTCGTTCTAAAAAGAATTTAATTATTTCACTTGTTTTTTTTCTGTTTTGTTTTCCTTTTATTCAACATTACTTTGAATAAATTCTTTGAAACTTAGCCTATAATCCAAAGATGAAAGTTTACTGATTACGGATACAGACAGGGTCAGACTGCTAACGGAAGGATATTGATGGGGTGAAGAAAAAAAATTCAATTTATGTAAATATAAACCACACACACACACGCAAACTTTAATGTTATAAACACGTTATGGTCATGTTGCTTCGTACTTTGAAAATCAATAAAAAGACTGAAATTCATGAACTTCTCTAAGTTCTCTCATATATGACAAGATTTCCTTCTTTTTTGTTTTTGTTTTTTCAGTTGGTTGTTATTTAAGGAACCAAATTCATGTAGCACGTGTTGTACCGTTGTAAGTAACTTTGCATAAACTTTTTTTTTTTTGGAAAGTTGACACTTTTTTGTGAAACTTAAAATCATTGATAATTAGTCGGGTTTTGAATACACTTTCTTATATACATTGATTATTCTCAGGTCACAAGAGAAATGTTTTAAAGTTAAATACAAAAGCGATTGCTCTGTAATATCTCTTAGAAATAAAGCAGATTAAAGAAGTTTTATTTGAAGTAATCTAAGAGTTCAGAATTCAGAATCTAGAATTGCTGCATACAAGTTTAGGCTTTGGAATTCGTTTGAAATTCTCCTTCGAATATATTGAAAAGGCAGGCTAATGAAGTCAAACCTGAATTTGTTTTTTTGGGAGAGGGCAAAGCCTTGCGTCGCCATTAAACAGTCATACTAATAAAACACACTAAGTTCGAATGCCCGTTCATATAAATGTATCAATGGGAAGGGTATCGTTAGAAGCAAAGAAATGGTGCGTAAACTTATGCAGTAAATATTGTCAAATTTTTACAATTTCTATAAAAAAGTTAAAACTTGATCTTTTGTTTCTTTCCTTAGCCACACAATGAGCCACAAATTCACAGTTTCATAATTTGCCTTAAAATCTTAAACTCTCTTCGTCGAAAGACGTAAGGACTGATATGGTTAAATTCAGTCAATATCTGAGTTAATCTGCAATGAATCTGCTGATATCTGTACGGATATTTGTATGGACATCTGTGCGGACATCTGAATCGTATGTCTAAGACTTATTTCTGAGTGTTGCAAACAGAAAGCCCCGTCTGGTGTATGGTTTTATCTCGGTTGATAATTACGAAAATGACGAAGAGAAAATTTTATTGATGTCATGGATTTCTTTAAGGCGTATATTATGCAAATTTGTAAATAAGTTGTCTGAATTAAGCAATTTGTCATGGGCTAACAAGAAATTTCAATTTTTCTTTTTAATTTTCTAAGAATTTTGTTATTGTTCTCTGTTTCTTTTCCTCTTCTTGTGATGATAGAAAATAAAGAATCTTGACAGCCACACATATCATATATTATTTTGTGTGGCCTTAAAGCAAGACAAAATCAAATAAATAAAAAACACAATAGTAATCCTAATACTCTTTGTGCTTAACTTTTTTGTTTTTTCGTTTTGACTTTGGATTTTCTATCATTCAAGTCGTGTTTTGTGTACAAATTTTGAACAAATATTACAAAAAAAAGGCGAAGATGGCATTTGTGTAGATATTTGATAGATTATTTGATTTCCACATAATACAACATCTTTTAAAATTTATATTAATGGAACGGAATAAAGTGCTGCCACAAATTATGTGTTGTCGAAATAAAATTAGGTTTATGTCTTCGATAGAAACGGAAGTAATGAAACACTAAAATGACTAATCACAATAACAGAAAGAAGCGTTTGTAGGAAAGCAAATATAAAAATACACAACAGAGATGAGCACAGAAACAATTCCATATTTGTTTCCAAAGTTGTTATGCAAACTTTAATCTGAAGAAAAAGATGAATATGTTTCTCCTTCTTTTAAAAGCAATCGAAGTCTACGGGACCAGGTTCTAAATGGAATACAATTGGAAGAACAGTAACGCTGTATGGAAGTATACACAACATATGTAACGGCAAAAATACGTGCTTGTTATGTTCACATATTTTTGTTTACAAATGCTTCGCCGTGTTCTACTAGCATGTGCTAGAGAAGGATAAACGATACTATAACGTTGAGAGGGAGTAATATTTCATGCTTACACTGTGTTTTTTTTCTACCCTCACAAAGCAAATAATCTGTTATTATTTGTAGAGTACTTAAAAAAGAGATAAGAAGAGTTTACCATTTACCTATTTAAAGACAGTAAGCGGATAAATCCACGATATTTGGAAATTCTCCAATATAAAAAACAACGATAATAATAAATAATTTATACTGAGCGCTGACTTTATTGAGGCTTGGGCAAAGTACTTCTATACTGACACAAAAATCATTTATTGTTATTTGGTGATTACTTTAAGAAAAAGAAGAAAAAGATAATACACAATTAATAAAGTAAGAAAAGTTAAGAAAAAAAAATTAGTCTGATCTAATATTTCGTTTTATAAACATTCCGCAATTATTTTCATGAACGACAATCTGTAAAAATCTGCTGATAATTTCTCCAACGTATTAATATTTCTTGTTAGAAAATATTTATAAATAACAATTTTTAGGATAACACAGCAAATTTGTTGTTATTTGCTGCATACTTTAAGCAGAAGAAGAAGAACACTTGGTTGAACAATAATAAGGAACTGTTGTAATCTCGTTACGTTATGGATTTGCAAGAGTTAGAAGAGGATGCCCGTCAGGCAGCTCTTAAAGAAATAAAAAATATGTTGCAACGACCTGGGCAACTAGAAAAAGTTGAACAATATCGTCATCGTTTCGCTAGAAAAAAAGCCTCAGTTGAAGCTTTATTAAAAACGGGCATGCAAAATCAACTGGAAGGCGTACGAGTGGGGTTGAAACAATTAAAAACATGCATGGAAGATGTGTGCGAAGTCGAGCAACGTATGTTCGAGGTAGAAAAGTTAATGCAAGGAGTACCAGAAATTTATGATGCTTTAGAAGATGTACGTGAGGAGAACACTAAACATTCCCAATATGCAACAGCCATGGAGAATCTCAAGCATATTTTCAACGTGGAGGCTAGTGTACAAAAAACAATGTCTCTTATTGATGAAGACAAATTGCTGAATGCCCATCAAAGTTTAGCTGATTTAGAAAACTCCAGAGATGATTTACTGTACGAACTGCATAAACAACCAAAACAGCATGCTTCCGATAAAATCACTTTGAAACGCCATTTCGAAAAGGTAGATACAGTATCGCAAGCTTTGGAAAAGAAATTACGTCTGGTCTTAAGTCGGACTCTCAATACAGTCCGCAAGCAACCTACTGTAATAGTAACTGCTTTACGTATAATAGAAAGAGAGGAAAAGAGTGATCAATTTGCCTTGCAACAGCAAAAAGTGACTTCGTTCTTGCCGCCAGGTCGCCCAAAACAATGGCGTGCTATGGCGATGGAGGTGTTGAGAAATGCTGTAGTTACGCGTATAGAGGGTTCAAAATTGGAGGAAAGAGCCGATAACAAAATGTGGCTGGTTAGAGATTTAGAGATATTACGACAAATTATTTTGGAAGACTTGAGAGTGGTTAAATCTTTATGTGTACCATGCTTCCCAGGGCATTATAAAATATTTGAAGAATATGTGAAAATGTATCATGAGGGCTTGTCCAACTATGTAAGTAGAACATTTGCTTTTTGATTATTGAACAAAAACTAATTTGAATGTAATTACCTGGAATTTTTAGCTTGAAAATATAGCCAGAAACGGCTTGGAAGGTAATGAGTATGTCTCAATGCTTTCATGGGTTATTAATACTTATCCCGGTCATGAGCTAATGGCTCATCCAGATCTTCAAGTGAACATACAACAATTGGTGGGTTCCTTACTTCAGCCCGATCATCTGAAATCTCTGGAGGATGAATATCTAAATAATATGCAACGTAATTTCCAAGAATGGATGACAACTACTGCTGAAAAGGACAAAACTGATTGGTTCTCCGATCAAATCCCAGACCAAGATGAACAATATTACCATAGCCCAGCACCAATGATTATATTTGATATGATTAATCAATTACTACAAGTTACTAATACCATACATGGAGATTTGACTTTTAAGGCTTTGGTTATGAGCATACAACAGGTGGATTTATTTGGACAAAATTACCTTAAGCAAGTCATGGAATTGAAGGAACATCATTTTCGCAATCGTGATCAAATTAAATTCTTTACCCATTACATTATTTCCATTGTAAATAACAGTCAACAAATGTTGGATTTGGCTCATCAGCTAAAACAACTATACTGGCCTAAGTCGCGTACAGATCATTATGAAGATTTTGAAAGACTCTTAGCCACATTCCAACGCATACGTCTACAGGCAGCCAACTATTTATTGGCAGAAGCTTTCCTTGATTTGGAAGGACACTTTAACGATTTATTCACTCAGAAATGGTTCACAAGTTCGATATCAGTCGACACCATTTGCATTACTTTGGACGACTACTTTCAGGTAGATTTTCGCAAATTTCAATATTTCTTTTAACGACTTACATGAACTTCATTTTGTGTTTAGGATTACAATCACTTGCGTCCCATTAACTTCGAAATGGTAATAAATGAAGCACAGAAACAACTGGCAAAACGATATATACGAGCTTTACTTTCGAAGCGTTTATCGCGACCTCCAGCTGACTGTGAAGCCATTAAAACGAAAATAAATCTTGAGGCAAAACGTTTAAAACAATTTTTTGAAAAAATTGCTCCAAACATCTCCATGACTGATTCAACTCTGGATTTAATACCTATGCTATCGGCTTTGTTAGTTTGTGATATTGAACTATTGGTTCTTGATTTACACACTTTTCTTGGAAATTATCCTTCCCTAAGTGAAGATCAAATTGTTCGGTTATTTTCTATACGAAATGATGTTAAAGCTTCAGAAGTACGCGAGAAGGTGCAAGATGCAATGAAATCAAAAAAGAAAATGGTCAGCATTGCTAAACAAGATTGTATTTTTAAAGAGATCGTATTTAATGATAAATTGTGGTAACCGGCATAAACGTAAAAGAACTATCAAGTATTAGAACACATATAAAAAGTATTTGTGCGAAAACAATTGAAATATTTAACTATTTTATTGATGTGAACATAAAGCCTGAGGATTTGATTTTGTTGATTGAACTAAATTGAAAACAAGGCTAACGTTTGTGGCTAAGTATTAAGTTTTCAAAACATAAGAAAATATATATTAATTGAATCCTTATTACATCATATCCTTTTTGGAATTTTCCTGTTTTTTGTATCTTTACTTACGTTGCTTTTTAAAAAATCTCTATTGATTAGTTTACGGGCAGTTTTCAGTTTGCTAACGTTGATTTTTTCTCTCCTACCTATATATTTTCAAAAACACTGTTTTCTTTGATGGTGTCTGCCTTATTATTATAGAATGTTTAAATGCACTATATTTAACAGGTTCTGATCGTTCATTAGTATTATCAAGCAATCACACCCTACAAAACGATTACACTGGTCTCGTCTCTACTGCCGGAACCGGGACAGATTTTGATCGCCTTTCTTATATGCAAAAATGGTTTTATCTGAGGTAACTCATAGTGTTGTGTGGTAAATTTGAAAAATACAAGACTATGTTTGATGAGTGCTCCTATCTGAACTGTTCTGTTTCGCCTCAGAATCATAGGAGACCAAGATGTAATGTGGCTTACGGCACACGCTTCCTTCAAAACATTTGCCCCCATCGTGGTTCATTAAAGCAATCAAAGACTGTAAAACCAAACTTCAAAAAATATTTGAAACATGACCGCGTCATGTAAAGATTTATTTACTCTTGAGTATAATTTTCAAATTTGTATTTATAATAATACCAATAATGGAAATATTTTTAAAATTTCCGTATTTATAAATTAGAGACCCAATTTGGTGTTGTTATATTCAATAAATTGGCGTTTCTTAACAGAAGGAAAATGTTGAAATCTAGGAATTTCCCTCTGTGGCTTGCATAACTACCACCTTCTTTGAAGAAGTTATACTTCATTATCGTTTTATTAACCACATATCTCTGATATTGCGGGTGCTAAAATATTTTTTAATATAATCATTGCACAATATAAATGCATTATGAAATATTTGGACTATTTCCTCCGTTGGATAGTCCAAACTATTTCACGGGTGGATCGTGATCGTCCTCACGATTTGGCTGGTGTGTCATGTTATTCAGGCACGCTTTGCAATTTAGTTTTCGTCTAATGTATGAATTAATTGCATAGCCTACAAATAACCGCAGCATCCTAAATTCCGATAATCGTTCCACTTTAACAAATACTTTTCTTTTGAATACCTCTAGCTTTGTATTTAAATCTCTCTCCCAATTATAGTCAGGTATATGCTTGTTTTGGAGGCAATAATCTAAATTTTTTATTGCGTATTATTAATTTGGCTTCTATTTGAATTTGACCCATTGACAAACTACAGCGCATGGCGAACATCGGACCTCTTTAGTTAAGTTACGTTGACTTTATTTGCATAATCGGGCCAGTTGATCTTTTTTGCATACTCGGGCCAGTTGACTTTTTTTGCATAATCGGGCCACTTTAATTAAGTTACGTTGACTTTTTTTGCACAATCGCGCCAGTTGAGTTTTTTTGCATAATCGGGCCAGTTGACTTTATTTGCATAATCGGGCCACTTCAGTTAAGTTACGTTGATTTTATTTGCATAATCGGGCCAGTTGACTTTATTTGCATCGTCGAGAACAATGGAGCTCATGTTTTGTAGCAAGTCCGGCAACAGCGAGTTCAGATGCAACAGCCACGAGTTCAGGTGCAAAAGCCGAAAGTTCAGATGCAACTGCCGCCTTCTATCCAAGAAATCGAAGCCAGAGTTTTAGAAATTCTTAATGCATTAAATGAATAAATATCGTGAAAAATGATTAAAATATATAACTTTTCACAAGCATTTAATTCACTTAAAGTTTGTCTTTTGATTTTGTCTTCTGATACTATTTCAGATTTTAACTTCGCTACCAATACCAATTAGATGTTTAGGGAATGCTATTCCGACAGTCTATATATAATGTTGATAAATTTCAACTTAATAAGAACAAAAAAGCCATCACACTACATTACTTTATGTGAATGGTAGGATCGACGACATCGATTACACTGGTTTTTTAGTCCGTGTGGGATTACCAGAGACAGTCTTTTTGTCTAAAGCTATAGATTTTTGCAACTTTCTCTTGTATGCGTCAATGGGTATTGGTAAGGATAAAAATTACTTTAGTTTTAAGCAAAATGGGTGGAAAAAACTTACCAGCAGAGGCACCGAATAACGTATATTTTTTGAATCAAATAATAAGTAATTTAAGCGAACTGATTATGAAGTTCCTTTCGTGGGATGAGTGAAGAATTGATGATGTTGTACGGATTTCATTAAGAATTGAAGTTAGAACGCAGTGTTTGGGTAAGTTAAAAAAATTTTAACTTAAAAGGTAGCCCTACATTGTGGTTTATTAAAGTTTTTTTCGTAGTACAAATTCTTGGCAAGCAATAATTGATAAATGTTTTATAAATAAAACTGCTCTAACTCGAGAATCAGTTCAGATATGCAAAACATACTTTGGTAAACTGTTTTTTAATATGTAGGAGAACAGCTGTTTAACTCTGTAGAAGTATAAAGACAGCGATACCGATAAATGGAGTATAAATCTAAAGGTAGGGATACCAAATGCAGTGTGATTTTATATACTTAGTATTAATTATTGACTTTGAAATTAAATCCCGCGAACGAATTGAAAAAGTTGCATGCAATCAAAAGAAGACATCATGTGAAAGTATATTACATATACATAAGCTATATAATACAAAATATATATATATGTCCGAGCAAGAGCAAAGCATTATAGAAACTGTCAAAACTAAGCAGAAATAACATAAACATACTTTTAACTAAAAGGTAAAAATAACTACCCTTATTGCGTCGATAGAGCTCATCCTATTTTTTTTATAGTCCAAAAATTTATTTTATTAATCTAAATAAATTATAATAATAATAATAACAATAATAGGTAAAATATTGCCTTTGTAGATGAAAAATAGATGACTGAGAGAAATTTCCCTTTTAATGGTTAAAAACAAATTTCCTTTTCATGTAAAAAGAAAAGAAATCCGCACGATAACAGAACAAAAATTGTAAGCAAGAGATTTAATTTTAGTTTGTTACAAAGAGTGGCACGGAGCGCTATTTTAACGGAGAGGTCACTTTTTTAATATTTAGAAAAGGGGTAAAATATAAAAAGTCCATCTAGAAAACAAGAAAAAATATGACTTTATAATATATTTTTTTTTCTAATAATTCTAACATCATGCGTTTAAGAGTGAAATAAAATTTTTAAAATAAACCGAGATCATATGGATATCGCAAAACAGATGAACATTATTAAATAATAGTAGTAAGTTTTTACTTAGGTGAGCAAAACAAAAGAAAAGGTGATTGAAATCACAGATGAGTGCATAAGTAATGTATCTATGTGCGTGGAGGCATAGTAAATAGCTAACACGAATGGGCTAACGCAAATTCTTTGAGAACACGTGAAAAGCGCACTTTAATATAAATTATATTAGCGTATATATGGTGGTATAACAAAAACGCAAAAACAATAATTATCCGATACATCTGCATTTTAATCCGCGTCGGATTGAAGCATAAAGTCTATCTGTGTAAACATGTGTAATATACATATTTTATTATAGTATAAATTATTTTAAATTAATTTCTGAAATATCTAAAGCTGTATGCGTGTAAAAGGAAAATCAATTTTGCATTGATTCATATACATACTCGCACGTGCCTTGTAGAGACTTGACTTTTTTTTATTGCTCCATACATATTAAGCTTCTGCTAATCTTTGCCATAAATCTCATAATAATTTCAATCACAAATGAATAACATTGAAATTGAAAATTAACAACAACAACAACGACGACCAGTATGTAGGTTTTTTTTCACATATTTTTTGTTGTTTGCTGCACATAAGAGGTGAAATGTTTTGGTTACACGCACACATGTAGACTTTTTTTTTCAAAAATTTCATAAACATCGACATTCGACTGAAATTAACGCCAACCATGACTACATCTAGGCAGTATATATTGCTTGCTCTTTGCGAGCATTTCGAGAACATACGAAATGCGTGTATATGTGTATATGAACGTTTTCTAATAAAAGTTTTCAGCATTTTAAGAGTGCTTTTGTACTTCTACATTCACAGCCAAACGACAAGCGAAAGAAGGAAAGTTTATACATCATACCGTTTGTAACTATTAGAAATGTTTGCAGGTGATTTTCTATACGCGTCAAGTTCATGGGTGGTTTTAATTAGCTAGTTAGTCAGATTGTCTTCTCATAATATATTCTCAACTGATTTCGCTACATTGCCTGTTTTTTTTTTTTGACTTTCCAAATTTTAACTGCATGTCAGTGACACCCACCCGAACACATCCATAATTATTATTAAATTAATTATTGCGGAAATAACTTTAAATTTGAAAATCAATCTTCAGGAAGTATAAGTTCCAATAGGACTAAATTTTGATACAAACAGGTTTAACAGGATTATCTAAATGTTTGAATAGAAAATAAAGACACGTGGAAAAAATACTAGATTCTTCCGAATGCCACGAGGCGGTTAACTATATATGTGAATATAAATCTCTTTACATAAAGATCGACTTGTAATATTCGCTTGATTCTGTGGGTATTTAAAATTCGTTCAAAAATTAATTATAACTTTTTTGTTTTTCATAGTTTTCTTCTCATTTTTTTTTCTTTTCATTGTAGGTTGTTAGCGTTGTTGTTTTGGTGGTAATATTGTAAGGAGCCGCATGACCATTAATAATAACTTTGGGAGAATTTTTTATGTTTTGTTTTTATCGACATTAGACAGCAGAGAGAGGGTATAAATTAAACTTTTTTTCAGACACTTTAATTTAAAACAAACCACTGTTAATGGGGGTCGAATCAAAATGAATCGTCCTAGAAATAATCCATAATTGTTTATTTATTTCGCAGTTACTGAACTAGAAATCAGTGCAGATGGACTAGAAGTGCTTATGAAACATTTATTGTATGATCAAACATTTTGTTTACATTTAGTCCTTCAAAAAGAAATACTTCAATCACTGTCCGACGTCTCAAATTTTCCATTTTTTAAAACAAACATAACATATGTCCCTAAAGCATCCAGAAGGGTGGAAAGTCATTTGACAGTTTAATTAGGAACTTATTATCTGGGGTAGATGAAGGCCGGAAAATATCAACAATTGTATGTTTTTGCTCGTAACAATATCGCCTAAATATTAGATTACCGTGATCTTTAAAAAGCTTTCCCGTTTTGTTGTTTTTAGAGCGAATTTGAGGCTTATTTTACAGCGTGGGCCTATAATATTGGCCAAGCACTTTCTTACTTAACCTTTCTTTTCTAATTTTACAGCTCAGTGACAGTTCTAACTTTGGCTGAACGGACGAAGGTACTGACTTAGTGTCTTAGACCAATGAAAGTTGCATACATAATTGAGGGCGCCTTTGTTGGCTATTTCTAAGTACTAATAGGGGGAATGACGAATTCAAAGATCATCAACTTTTTTGAAGTAATGAGATTATAAAAAATTTACCTAAGATATATTGCATGGTACTTAAATGAAAAATTACGTCAAAGTAATTCTACTTGCTTTTGTCGAAAAAGATGGGTATTTTTTTGGGAAAACCTGATAATAATAAAGAAATGTAGAGCAATTTATCGCTTCATTAATTTCATGTTTTCTCAAAAGCTACTTTACTACATTTTCCATATAAACGTATCGTGACAAAAAAAATATTCGTAAATTCTATTCATTATCTAAAGTGCCATATGTAGAGAAAGGTGCTTGTAATCTCCTGGCTTAGTGTATGCATACTCATGCAAATCATAATAATGCCTGCCTTTCACTTTTTTTTGGCAGCTCGTTATTTTTTTTGCCTCCTTTTTCATCTTAGCTTTTCATAATAATAACATTTTTTCTTCTCTGTTGTTTGTCTTGTTTCTAAAGTTTTCATTTTGAAGGAATTATGCTCTTTTTTGTTTTTTTTTTTCTTTTATTAACAGAAAATGTAATTATGTTTATTTGTATAACAAGAAATGCTTCGGTGTATAAAAATATGTGTTGCTGCCGTCGCCTGTTATTTCATCTAGCATCTAGTAGTTTATGCACCATCGGTATAGCGAGATGTACTAATTTAGTTAATTAGTTTGCGAAATGTCGAAATAAATTTCTTAAAATCATTTCGAAAAACGTACGAAATCTAATGAGCCTAATGCTGGAAATAGAAATGAATCGCAACTATTTGCGGATATAACAAAAGAAAGAAGTAACACATTAGTCAGGAATTCTCGTTACTAAAACTTAGATGCCCTCTCTAGATAAAAGTTCATTTTATTTTTGGAAAGTACAGCGCCTGTCAAAATTTCTTTATATAGACGAGAGACCTTTGAAATAAAAGCCTAAAACTGCTGAGAAAAAAAAGTTCTGATCCGCGGACATTAGACAGAAACTCTTGGACTTATACCGAGAAAAATCGAAACTGCAACAATATAAAGTGAGGTATTTAATCTGTTTGCCTTATAATTCGTAACCGATGTTGATCAGAAAATTCGATGTAGATTTATGCGGACAATTTAGCGGAACTGACGCGATCGGGATTATAAACATAACCTTTATAAATGATTCACAATCTATTAGAGATTTCTATATAGAGTGCGCAAAATTTACGCAAGATTTGAATTAAAAAAAAAATAGAGTCATTTTATTTTTTATTATTTTATATTGTATTTTTTTTTTAATTAATCATAATACATGTAGGATTGAGTTATGTACAGAATAGCACATCGGGCAAATGACCTTCAAGACTGCTAATACAAATGCACCTTCTTCGAAATTTTTCAAAACCATTCTGCCTAAATACGGATGCATTTAATTTTTCTTAGAACCAGTTTATGCTAATAAACCTGCTCACAACTGGTGGAATACTGAAAAAACTTAAAAAAAGAGAAAGAGAAAATTTTAATATGCTTTGATTAATAATTTACGAACTAGGTTGAAATTGATTTAATACTGGAATACTGTGACTTGTGTCGGTTTTAAAAATTGCCTTTTGAAACGTGATTCGTGATAGTCAGATTCATTAGCATTATGAAACAGTATTGCTAGCTTTCTAATAGAATCTGAGAAATTTTCCAATATAATGAGAAGGCCGTAAAAAATGAGAGATAAATTGACATTTGATTGTTTCCTGTACAAGAACAAAAATAAAAAATAATAGTAGAATTTTACAAAATGTTAATTTAATTGCAAAGATTAAACAATACATTTATCGGTGCCTATGGGACATCGCCTGAAAACCAATCTGAAAGACGTTACATGATGACTCCCCTGGTTTCAGTTTAAGTTCAAAACAAGTATGAAGATTATAGTCGGCCAAACTTGAGCATTAAATACCCTACACCACTCTGCCTAATACATTTTTTTGTGACAAAACACGAAAAATCATAAATATATTAAGATGTTGCCTAAAAAATAGACCAACTTGATCCAAACTTTGGAGCAGTTAATTTTTACGTCAAATTACTAAACTCGCTTTCAATTGAACCGTGTCACCATATAAATTATAGTTTTATGAGAATTCCTATACGTGATGGTATTCAAAAAATAGATTTACTTGGTTACGGATCAATTTTTGGTCATGAAATATTAAAGACAAGACTCTTTTGTTACGCAAAGGCTTACTTTTCATGAGAATGTTTATATGGGATGGGGTCCCAAAATTAGGCCCATGCAGTTCAAATCTAGTACAATTAATTTTTACGTCAAATCCCTATTAGGAACGCATTTGCATCGTAAAATATTAAAAATTATACCTTTGTAAAAATTGAAACGTATCAATTGAAATCTTATTGAATTGAAACGTGCCAGGCGTTACTTATTCTAATCAACATTGTTTTCAATCAATAAATAATTGGCTCTGCGAAAGGGACATTTATTCTTAAGACGATACTCGAACTATTTCCAAACAGCTTTGAAAGATCAGTTGTCCTCTTCACTAGGACTTGATATTCCATGTAGAAAATGTAAATGACACAAGTTGTAGTAGTTAAGGATGGAGAAAAGTTTGAATTTAAGACTTTTTAACATTTGCTCGGAATAAGCCATTTTTATGTAAATCGATAAAAATCGATAAGAAATTATTTCTACACTTAATAAAGCAAAGAATGATGGAAAGTCAATCTATTTCTTCTAAACTCTTTTTCTTCGGGTTAATATTTTAATATATATTAGCTAATGGATACCGCATAATTCATCGTAGGATGCACATCGTTTGTTGACTTCGATTCTTTTTGTAGTGTAAACGAATGAACGCGCATTGTTGTTGTCATAGTATAGTTTGTTATTATTAATCAATGGAATAGGACTGGCGGTATATCAATACTTATAAAATTTCAATATTTATCAACAAATAAATGAATACATTGGCAAACGTTGTTGTTGCCTACGAAATAACATTAAAATTAAAGGTGGCAGCGAACGAGTTCCCTTTCTAACGTTTAACATTATAACCCTTTGCTTTGTGGTTAGAAACCTTGCACGTTATCATTATCTAACCTTCAAAAGTGAAGAGAATTGTTGTTGTTATAATATAATCATAAATTAGAAAGCAAAACGAAGACGAATCATTATGAAAAAAAATCGCAATTGAATATTTTATGCTAGCAAGTAAAGCAATTTGTAGATAACAAAAAATTAATTACTTTTTTAATGCCTAATCATTGAAGAAATATCACGTACAGGTGCATAAATGCGCGATGACGATAAGTAAAAAAGAAGTGGAAAAGGAGGACATTATGTACAGAACAGCCTGGAAATCTCCGTCTCTATCAATTATCATTCACTCTAGATACGCAGTACAAATTGGAACCGCTAGTCGGTTGATATTTACTGGACTATACTAAGCCAGATATATATATATATATATAGAAGGAGATTTATCTTTATATAATGAGATTTATCTTTTTTTCTATAAGGTTGCTGTCAAAAAAGAAAAAAAAGAAAAGGCGCGAAAGTCACAAGACATGTGTTATTTGAACTTACTAATGTAAGATCGAATAAGAGCGTAAAGCCTATGAGCAAACTCCCCCAGAGGTTTTTAATCACTTTTCTTGGGAACTCCAAGTTGAGCACTCGGTCTGGTCTTGTTAAGTTATTTTTTCAAAGTGAAAGAAAAAAGAAAGTACTGAAATAAGGCTTTCGATCTTGAAATTGAAACCACTTTATGGTCAATCCTTCGATCATTTAAACTTACTAAGGGAAAATGGTTTCATTCATCTAGCGGCACTATATAAATTAATAAACGATGCTTTTACTAAAACTAGTTGTTCTCTTAGTTCTTAACTTAAAACTACTTAATCTAAAAAATGATATTTAAGATGAAAAGAAATCCTATGTTATTCCAAAAGTGTTGAGTCTTCATATTTGTCAGCCCACTCATCCAGACATTGATTCGATGAAATTGAATGCTGCAAATCAGCGTTTGGTGTTATGTTGTTTACGCTATTCCAAACATTCCAATTCTTTACTTACACTGTTCAGCGGATTTACGTTTTTTATTTACTGACTGTTCAAGACTCAGTGCTTGTTGTCCAGTGTTAACTCATATACACCAAGCCAAACGCTATAACTGTTCAAAATTTGAGCTAAAAGAGGAGCCCACGTCTATGATTTTCTTGCCTCCCAAATCATGTCAAAACATATCATTAAGGACATTAAGGAGTCATGAGTGTCAACTTTTGAATTTTCATCGATCCATAAACAACTTTCGATATATTCTGAATTTGACAGAAAGGAAACTTTTACGAAAAAGCGTTATTTTCGCCGATTTCTTTGAAGGTATGGAAGAAGGTAAATAATCTTAAGTAAAAAGTTGAGCAAAAAGTTTTTGCAAAAACGAAGTTTTAAAGCAAGGACAAACTCTTCATATCCATTTCTGCGTAAATTAAAAAACAAAAAAAACAAAGCAAACGTTGCTGAAAAATTTTCTAAAAATATGAAGTTCGTGCAGAGGCATTAATAAACGATAGTTAAAAGAGATAATTTATTTTAAGGCACTTTTTCTCTAGTAAGCGGTTCATTACATATTATCTCCGTGAATTGATTAACATGTTCACAGATGCTAAGCGTATCAGTGAGCTACAAAAATAAACAGACAAATTACATGCCTTATGACTTACATTCACGTTAAATATTACGCTTCTAGTTTATTTAATGTGACGGCTCAAGCAAGTTCGTAAAAGATAAAATGATATGAAAGTACTTAGTGAAACCAGCTGGTCATTACTTTGAATGTATAATGATTGCAAACGAAGATAGAGAATTATATTCGATTGTGCCGAATCTTTTACACTCATCATCTTTATTTTGAAAAAAAATATTAAAAAAAATAGGAAATTTCCATACTCTTTAATATTTGGCTGGTGTGTGATAGACTTTTTATTGTGTTTAGCTTCTAAGCAGTAAGCAAAATACCCAAAAACATAAATTTTTTGAATTAAGTTATACACATATTTTTTGACCGATTTAGCTCATCTTCACTACCAGCGCACATGCAATAACCTTTAAAGTTTTTGCGGAATTTGATCCAATTATCTTAAATTTCATGACCGGGAAAATGCTCACCGTAAACTTTACAGACTTGAGCAAATATATAGATGGGCAAATGGTCGGACGGACAAACCTAGGTGAATTCTGAACTTGGCACTGATCAAGAATATATATACTTTGGAGCTTTTTTCTTGATGTTACAAACATTTTTATAAAAAAACTGGAAGAGTTGGTATTCAGTGGGCACAGTCGATTTTTTCTATTTTTGTCCAAAAGTTATAGGTTAGTTAACGCAGTGGGACTACATGGGAATTCTTTTGGATTTTTCTGCTATAGTTTACGTGTAATGAGCAAAAAAAACCCATATTTTCTGTTTTTGACAACTGCGATGTTCTCAGTTTACACTGTACTGTGTGGGCGTGTCCTTCGACCGATTTGGCCCATTTTCAACAGCAACCTGCGTGCAAAAATTTCCAAAACTGATGCCAAATTTAAATGTCGTATCTTCATTTTTGCGACCAGGAGAATGTGTATCAGAGACGTACAGACAGACATGAGACGTGAGCAAGAATATATATACTTTATGTGATCTCGGAAGTTTCTTTCCTACAAAATTAATATGTCGATACATTTCCCTGTTGGATATAAAAATAATATAAATATTAAATGAATAAGAATTGGTTTTAAAATAGTAAGGCTATAGTCTTCACATCATTTTGCATCATTATAGCATTCACGTCCGTGAACGTATTAAGCGATTAAAGCAATACTTACTAATGTAAAACTAGTGGGAGCAAACTTTGTGCGGACTGTTGGACTAAAATATTGTATTTTTTGGATGATTGCTTGTTGCCAGTTTTCGGCAATTACCCTCTCTTCTTAGTTCTCAATTTTTACTTGATTATAATATACTTGTAGAAACAGAGAGAGAGAGAGAGAGACCGCTTTTATTTGGTGTCCTTAATCTATTATTAGAACTCGTTAATCCGAACTTGAAATCTCGAAATTTATATGTATGTACGTTGTTAATAAATGATATATTGGGTTGGTGGAAAAGTTATAATACTTCTTGCTTTGACGCTTGATTAATGAATGTTTTGTGAAGCTATAATTTCTAATATCCGTCTTTACCTTAGATTTAATTTGACAAAATTTTTTTCCTAAATTTATATAAAAAAATTGATCGACTCAGACCAACTTTCCTAAAACATTATAATGGGTATTGGAAAACATTGGATTGGAAGCAGATTCTTAGTAGAAGAAGATATTTTTGTCTAGAAGCAATATTTATTAATTATTTAAGTTAACATTTATAACCCTGCATTTATGGAATAAGGAGATCCTTCAGAAAGCGTGAGACTTGTGAATTCGTTTTCAGTCCTAAGAAATAAATCAAAATGTGGTGAATATGTTTATAAGCACGATGTTAATCTCATGTCTCCCTTAAATTTAAATAACGAAAATTAAATACCACATTTTCGATTTTTATTAAAAGTTTTTCATTTGTCATAAACCTTCTCTCGAAATTAGTTAACGAGCGAAAACAACTTTCACTGTACCCGGAAGACACCAATTCACTGTTATGTCCTTTGGGTTATGCAATGCTGTTGTATGTGCCGTCTGATGGATAAAGTAATTGCAAGAAGTCTTCGTGAGAACGCATTTGTTTATCTAGATGACCTCTTAATCTATTCACCCAGTTTTGAAACTTATATTTAACACTTAGATAATGTGGCAAAACTTCTACGAGATGCTAATTTGATAACAGTTCAAACGATTGATGCTTTGAAGCTTGATCTTTCAGCTTAACCTTATTCGACCGAATCCGAACTGATTGACTTTTTTGAAAGAACTATTAAATAGCAAATAAGTAAAGGATGGCAACCGAGGAAACGAGTGTTTAATAAAAGTCCTATGATCGCAATTTTTGTCGCGCCAGGCGCCATGATTTTTCCAAGAGATTCAGTATAAGCTGTAATATGTCATAAAAGCCACGGAATGTAATCAGCGCCCATTACGTAGCTTTTATTCATTAAGTGCTAAACTGTTTTGTTGTTGCCGTTGCTTTATGGTTTTTTTTTAGTTTTTCTGTCTTTTTAAAAGTTTTCTATATAAGGCGGGATATTATTTTCGTTTTGCCTTTTTCATCATTCCTTTGCATCATAAACAAAAAGAAAAGGTTTTGTTGTGCTGCTGCTGCTGCTGCTTAGTTTCGTTAAATGCTCATAACATGGAAAATTATGCACATGCATGCAGTGAAATGAAAATGAATTTAATGGGATTGGGAAAAGAAAGAGAGGCGAAGAAATGTGAACGGAATGGTTTTAAACAGAGTCCTATAAACACTCATGAACGAACATCCTTATGCCTGATATGAGTAGCATTACTATGTAATGTGGAATGAATGATAGATGCTTTGCACTCATTACACCGCTTTTTTTTCTTCTGTTGCTCCTCTAAGCAAGCATTAATATGCGCATAAGTATATAATGTCTAGTATTTTAGCTGCTTTAATAAGTGAAACATCGTTCTAGCATAGGAAGTGAATTTTTAATGAGAAATCTTGTCAGGGTATCCAAGATTCGATCTCAGGTGAATAACTTTATACTGATTTCCAAAGATTTTAAAACGTTTCATTACATTATTTATCGGAAATTGAGAGAAAAATAAAATAGTTAAAATCAAAGAAAGTTTTACAATTAAAATTTCTTCAGAGAAAATCCCTTCAGCATTGTTATTATGGGCCATCGCTTTAAACATTTCCTTACATATGTATGTTGTTTCATTTTAAGATTTGTGCTGACTTTCATTTCATAACCTTTTTGAAAAATCTTGCTCTTTTTTAGATTAATCTCTTGTCATCACCGTTAAATGCCCTAATACGTCACCGTGGCCTACATTGGGTACTTTCTTCCTTTCTAGTCTACCGCATTATGAATAAACCGAAAATTTTAATAGTCGGAGCTGGGCCGTCAGGTATTGCCTGCGCCACGAAATTGCTCGATTATGGTTTCGAAAATGTTGTCATCGTTGAGGCTGAGTCGCGTATAGGTGGCCGCATTCATACTATACCGTTTGCCGATAATGTTATCGATTTGGGAGCTCAATGGTGTCATGGAGAAAAAGATAATATCGTCTATGAGTTGGCACATAAGCACAATCTCTTGCAATCGACAGGAGATGTATACGAAAGTTATCAATGCATACGATCGAATCGTGAAATTGTACCGGAAAATATCAGCCAACGTCTAAAAGATATTGTTAATGATAGTTTGGTGACACGGCAAATGGAACTTAGGAACTCGAATGGATCATTGGGCAGCTATTTGACAAATAAATTTTATGAGGCTTTAAGAAGACCTGAAAATTCTGACATTGATATGGCGATAGCTCGGGAGTTTTTCGACAACTATCAGAAATTCGAAAGCTCCGTGGAGGCTTCTGATACATTGGATGATGTATCGGGACATGGTTACTTAGAGTACTGGGAGTGCGAAGGTGATATTTTGCTAAATTGGAAGGACAAAGGCTATGTAGAATTTTTACGTTTGCTGATGAGAACTCATGAACACAATCATGAATTTGGTTTATTAGAGGAGCGTATACTACTTAACCACCGGGTTGCACATATCGATTGGAATCGTTATGACTCTTGTGTTCAAATACGTTGTGAAAATGGTGAAAATTTTCTCGCTGATCATGTGATAATAACCGTATCGTTGGGTGTTCTCAAAGAGCAACATTTACGAACATTCGAACCAAAATTACCGCTGGACAAACAACGAGCTATTGATGGCTTAGCCTTCGGTACTGTAAACAAGATTTTTATCGAATTTCCTAAACCATTTTGGCCGAAAAACTGGACAGGTTTTACTATGCTATGGCGGGAAGAAGATATCGGTGAAATACGAGGAACTGCTCGAGCTTGGCTAGAAGATGTTTTTGGTTTCTATTGCGATCGTAATCAACCTCGATTATTAAGCGGTTGGATAATAGGTGCCAATGGCCGCCGCATGGAAACACTGCCCAAAGATGAAATTCTGGATGGTTGCATGTATTTGTTTCGAAAGTTCTTACCTTGGGATATACCGGAACCATGCAATTTCAAGACCTCCACATGGTATACAAATGAAAATTTTCGTGGCTCTTACTCGTTTCGCTCTATGCATACCGAAGAGGTGGGAACAAGCGCTCGCGAATTAGCTCAACCACTGTACACAGTTACCACGAAACCCATGCTGAATGGGCAATCCAGTACAGAACCTTTGTTTAGTCAAAGTCGTTGTGATAAACCTGTTGTGCAATTTGCAGGCGAAGCTACCAGCGATCATTATTTTTCCACTGTTCACGGTGCCGTAGAAGCCGGGTGGCGTGAAGCCAAACGTTTAGCGGAATTTTACGACATACTTAATGGTGCTCGGGGGAAAATTACAAGATCACATTTATAACAGTTCTAGGACTTTGAATGCCATTAATCGGCATTTAAAGTCCGCGAAACGTAACTGAAAACCACAAACAAATGCAGAAATTAATTCAGAAGACATCATCACATTTATCCACATAAGTTGACTTAATTACAATATACATTTTTTTGTACTTGCTATAACACGGATAAGCAAATTACATTTTGGATAATTTTTTTTTGTTTTTTTCTCGAATAAACCGCGCGCAAATAACTTTAGCCCTTTGTTTTGTTGTATGTTATCGTTTCAGTTGACGTTCATGACTTTAGACTCCCACTTTTGTACGTAGATATATATATTTATATATGTGTGTATATATCCATATATATTCATAAATCCATTTTAGCCTTAAGGTTGATAGTTCACAATTACAATTTACTTAAATCATCGGTAGTTAGAAGCGATACTCTCTATAAATATATCCTTTAGAGGAATTCAAATAATTATTGTTGCTATGCAATTATTAAAAACTAATAAGAAGAAAGAGCAAAACAATATTTTCTTATGTATAACTAATCTATGAATTATATAGAATGCTATACACATCCACACACACACACACACACGCAGGCAAAAGCGAACACGTTTGTAATAACAATGTATATAACAGCATAGAAATTTACATATATTTGAAATTATATGGTTACTCTACTGGCAGCGATTTAAAAGAAGCCAAGAGAATATTATACAAATTTTTGCAAACACGAAAACCTTACGATGAGAATTAATTAATTGGCTACGAAATCGCGATTTTTTTATATTCCTTTCATATTAAGAGGAAGAGAGAGAGATTAGCTTCTTGGATCCTATACAAAAAAAACTAAAATTATAACAAAATTTAATAAATACAAAAATAAAACATTTTAAGACACTGACATTATATACATATATATACATATATATATAAATACATATATATATATATATATATACATATATATATATATATATATACATATATATATATATATATATATATATATTTATACAATAATATAATATAATAAATATATATATATTAAAAATGTAAAAATAAACCGATTATTTTATTCCAATAAATTACTAAATTATATGCACAAAAAAAATTTTAAGAAGGAAAGCGCTTCTAATATTTTTCCTTATTTCTTCATTTTTCATAAAAAAAAATTTTTTTTTTTTTTGTTAACTAAACTTAACTGTTCAGTTGTAAAACGCAATATCGTAAATTTTATAGTCATTTGATAGCAATACGATCTTGAAGTATTAGTAACTTCGTATTACCATCATAATTTTTTTGAAACCAATACGAAATATTGCTAGGATGACAAATAAGTTTCCGCCGTCTGACGAAAGGTGGTTTCATCAGAAGATTTTGTTGAAATTGTCAGATGTAAAACATAATATCGTAAGTTCGATCATCTTGTAACAACATAACCTTAAAGTATTATCATCGAAGGATTTGTCAAGTTTTATGCCGAATAAGCGTCATTTGCGGGATCTTTTGATTTACTTCTTTACTTTGAAGACATCTGCAGCTGAGACATATCGATTGTTTGCAGGAGCATATGGTGAGGCTGCCTTAAATGAGAGAAGTGGTTTCAAAAGCTTAAAAATAGTGAGTTTGATATGGAACACAATGCATTGGAAGGCCAGAAGCAAACAAACACAGTAAATTGTTAGTATTATTGAAAGAAGAAGGTTCATCCCAAAGGCAAAAAGAACTTGCACTTACATTAGAAGTGACTCAAAAAGCAATTTTGCGCTTCCATTATTATTCCAAGCACGACGAAATTATTCTTCAACATGATATTTGGAAACACCAAATATTGCCCTTTCCGGCTATCATTCGTTATGATTGACGGCACTTGCTCCCTCTAAACAACGTTTTACATCACATAAAAGTACCAAAAAACGGTTCAATTCATGGATAGCCTCAAAAGACGAAGGATTCCTCCGGCGTGGTGTCCGAAAGAAGGGAAAATCCGATGGTTATAGATGGATAAATACTTTTATTAAACGCAGTGTACTGTTCTTTCACAATAAATTCCTAATTATTGATAGAAAACGGCGGAAATTTATTTCTACCTCTATTATGTGCTAGAATATTACATATTAACAGGCAGCTTGTTTGAAGCCTAAGATCACGGTTAAAACGACGTTCAAAATTAAACATAAATTATAGACTCTCCTATGGATCCTTTAAAGCAATACTCAGGAAAAGTAAAACACTGAACTTGGGCAGCGTAAGTTTTTCTGTTTAATTCGAAAAATAATACTGTTGAATCGTAACGACCACTTTTCAGTGACCTACGTTGGAATTTGATGGAATTATTTTATTAGTTTCCGTCTTTCTTATGAAATGTAATCGAGTTTAACCGATATATCGATATATCTGTTATGATATTATGAGAATTAATTTTTTTTTCTCATATAACATATGTGTTGCCGTTTTCTTCGGAGAGATTGAATAGGGGGCAAGACAATGGCAATATTTGTAAATAATAAATTCGAAGTTTAAATGTGTTTGTTCCCTTTGTTACGCAAAAAGAAACGCAAAAAAGGTTCGCTGCCTAGCGGACGAAGTTCAATTCTCTATATACAAGACGGTGGTCCGGAAATCATCATTATTGGAGCAGGAGCGGCCGGATTGGCATGCGCAATGAAATTATTAAATAACGGTTTTACTAACGTGCGTATATTGGAGGCAGAAAATCGTATAGGTGGACGTATTTTGACTATACCTTTCGGGAATAATGTTATCGATTTGGGAGCACAATTCTGCCACGGGGAAGAGGATAACGTCGTTTACGAAATGCTTGCTGATCGTGATATGCTGGAGACAAGCGCTGCTGTCTATAACAAATATGATTGCATACGTTCGAACGGTGAAGTTCTTTCTGAAAACGTTACCGAAGTCTTAAAATTAGCTATAGCAACTATATTTGATAGGGCGATAGAAGCCGGTCCTAACAAATCGTTTAGTGAATATTTAAAAGACAGCTTTTTTGAGATCGTGAACAAACAAGAAATGATCAATACGCGTATTGCCGAAGAGTTTTTCGAGAATTTTAAAAAAGTGGAAAGCTCCGAAACCACGTTTGGCATAGAGGAAGCGTCGGCAAAAGGTGTTACGGAATATTGGGTATGTCCCGGTGATTATATGTTGAACTTTAAGAATAAAGGATTTGTAAGTTTTTTACGCATGTTAATTGAAAGTTCTGAAGATCGCTTTCTGGGTAAACTCGAGAGTCGGATCAAATTTAATTGCCCAGTTGAACACATCGAATGGGACCAACCGAATGGTAAAGCTACTGTAAAATGTAATAATGACAATAATAGCTTTGAAGCCGATCATGTAATTGTTACCGTGTCTTTGGGTGTATTAAAGGAGCGAGCCGATACCTTTTTTGTGCCCGCCTTGCCTTTACAAAAGAGACGTGCTATTGTGGGCTGGGGCTATACGAGTACTTGTAAAATCTTTTTAGAGTTTCCACAAAAATTCTGGCCAGATGATTGGACCGGTTTTACAACGTTGTGGCGGAAACAAGACCTTGAAAAACTAAGACGTTCAAAATGGGCTTGGTTGGAGGAAATTTTCGGTTTCTATTGCGTGAACTATCAACCGCGTGTATTGTTGGGTTGGATAGTGGGCCCGTATGTTCTTAAAATTGAATCATTAACACAAGATGTTGTAAAGATGGGCTGTATGAAATTATTACGACGTTTCCTAAATTCATGGCTAATACCCGAACCTATCAGTATATGTATTACAAATTGGCATAGTAATCCAAATTTTCGTGGCTCCTATTCATTTCGTTCAATGTTAACTGAAGAACTTGGCGTAACAGCTGAACAAATGGCGGCTCCATTAGTAGTTGTAGTGGATAACCAAAAATTCCAAATTGATTCTGATTCGGATACAATGAGTAAAAGAAGTACAACAGCGTCCATTAAGCCTATTGTACAATTTGCTGGCGAGGCTACAAGCTGTCATTACTTCTCGACCGTTCATGGGGCTGTGGAGTCGGGCTTTCGTGAAGCTGATCGCCTTTTGCAATATTATTCTCACGAATAACATCATTATTTAATTAATATAAAAGTATTTATTTTCAAAAAAATCTATTCTCTAACGATTTGCGGCTTAAAATCTAATTTAGTTGCATGCTGTAAGGAGTTTGCATATAAATCGAGACGCTGAGTCATGGGGAAACCCCAAAAATCCTTGACCTGACGGCAAAGATTTAAATCTATTTCAGCTATTAATAAACCGTCTCTATCTCGTGAAAGGCTCTAGAAAAAAACGAAAACGAATTAGTTAGTGAACATTTATGTATACAGACAGATTATGATTAATATTCACCGGTGTTCTGCTACTGTCCGGTGCTGTTATATAACTCGAACCATAAAAAGGACCAAAGGTCGTATGAGGTTCGTTGCCATCGCCTGAAGTAAACTTATTTGGAAATTCTTCACTTCCAACACGATTAATAGCTACTGTAAAATAACTATTAGCTATGGCAGCATTTCTGGCTTCTATCGGCCATAATGGTTCACTAAGCGATCCTACCGTGGCCGAAGGATTAAAAACAATCTCAGCTCCATTTATACCGAACATCATCCAATTTTGTGGATGATGGCGTCCATAACAAATGTTAACACCTATATGACCAAAAACTGTCTCAAAGACCGGATGACCAGTGTTGCCTTCCATGTAATAAGTTGACTCATTAAAGTCTCCAACTCGAGGTATATGATTTTTTCGATGTTTTCCCAAATACTGACCACGATTTGATATAATTACCGCTGTATTCCAAATAGTATCGCTATGATTAGTATCTCGCTCTAAAATAGGTGATATAATGACCATATTATAGGCTTTGGCTAATTCTTGTAACATTTTAGTCGTAGGGCCTTCTGCGGCACCTTCAGAAAATTCACACCATGGGAATTTCTCACGAGTACAAAAAGCGAAAGGCATGGCTGTAAGGAGGAAGGAGAGGAGACATTTAAAGTACATTTTAGATAATGAACGTAGAACAAGAGAAGACCTACTCCATGCCTCTTGCAAGCAAATGATGTTTACGTTAGCTAAGGCTGCTGCTTTGATCATTACTTGAACTTTCTGCCAAATGGCTTCGCGTTGCTTAATGACAGGTTCACTGGTTGGTAGTACAATGGAATTTTGTATAGCTCCTATGCGAACTATACGTGGCAAACGGATGCATTCAGATTTTGCAGTAAAACGATAACCTTGAATATCGAAACCATGTTTGGATCCCAAGTTCTTTGCCTCTTCAGGTAATTCAAGCTTATTACTGAGAAAGGTAAAGAATTCTTTTTAATTTTTTTGAAATATTTTCTTTACAAATTGCAACCAAGAGAATATGATTTCAATTATGATTAGCAAAGAGAATAAAAAAAATTATTGACTCATTTTGTGGTTTACTCTTAGTTGGAAAAGTTTCATTATGTGGTATTGACTGAGAGGTTATTCTGTGTCCATAGTTAACCATAGTTAATAAAATATTCAAACAGTTAGTAAATTAAATGAAGAGATATCGTAATTTGTAAATTTTGTATCTTTTTTATCTTTTTCTTACTCATCTGACCGTCCATATAATAATCTTTTAATTTCCTTTAATTGTTCATCATTCGTTATGTATTTTTCCAATACTTCTTCTAAAGATTTTAAATGAAAACTTGACATTTTTTTTGTCACCGCCACACCGCTGATAATTTAGAACTGAATCAAGCAAACAATTTCCAACTAATAGAAAACGAAAAATGATATGAATTTCAAAAAAGAAACGAATAGTTTATATAGGCACAATTATACCCTACCGCTTGAAAGAGTTCGTTAATATCCTCAGTCGTTAACAATACGCGTTTACGACTAGATATGCTTGGAGTTTTAAAAATCCTTAATTAATATATGAAATTTGCCTGTCAGTCCCTCCGAATGTACACAGTTTGTCAGAAACTTGCATTGAGGCGCACTTTATAATTCACTTCAGTGCGTTTACGACTCGAATATGCTCGGAGTTTCAAAAATTCTTAATCAACATGAAACCTGTCTGTCGGTCCGCCCTTATCAGAAACTTGCATTGAGGCCAATTTTATAATTCTTTACCTTTAGGAAAGTGGTTTGTCAACATAACTATTAGTCTATTAGTCCTCCATACTTTGACATTATCTTTTTTTTATCTTGAAAACAACCTTGTAGATTATTGGAAATTCCGGGGCTGCGAGAAAAATTTTGTTGATTCGAAAACTGCTCAATCTCGCTTTTCGTCCATCGATTTGAGATTTTAATCGAAATAGCGTAAGTATATCTATCTGCGTGTCCGTCTATGAGTCTTATTGCTACTGTAAGCGATTGAAAGGAGGTGTCTAGAAAATTGAAATTCTTATTTAGTGTGAATAATTTCGCAGATGTGGTGTTTCAATCTTCTACACCTCAAAAACAAAAATATTTGACTAAATTCTTGAACTAAAGAAAAAAAATAAAATACACGCTAGTAACTAAGGCTAACGGTGAAAAAAAATACTTTTTTATCAAAACGAAATGATAATAAATTTCTTATGGATTTCTTAATACTTAATACAATACTTAAAATAAAAAAACTGCAAATGTTTGAAAAAAGGTATTAAGATAAACAACGAATTTAATAGACTTTAGATCTTTCAATTTAGATTCCTTTTAGCATTTATTTGCTCAATCAAGCTTTTAAATTTTATTTACTTTATCAAGTGAATCTCTCATAATTGAAGCTCTCAGTGCCTCAGTTATCGTCTCTTAAAAGCTTTTAAATGAAAATTAAAAAAAAATAAATTCATCGGATGCTTATTCCTTCTCTTTCGTAAAATATATCGCTTGTGTATCTGATAAAATATTTAAATAATTCAATAAATGAAGAAATAAATAAAGAAAACAAGATAAATAAAGTAATTCATAGGTGATCCTGATTATCATCAAATTTCGCAGTGCAAGTGTTTTAGAAGTAAATAAAAAGAAAGAAGTAATTCGCTGCTCCGCGAAGATCGATGAATTGAAGAACTTTCTTGAAATTTCGATAGACAGCGGAAGGTCTGCGGTGTGCGTGTTGCTTGGTAGAGGTAACTTTTCAAATGTCGTGGCCCACGTACTTTCGATTTTTGTATTTGTTTTTTATTATGTTGTTAGACACGTCCTCACCATATGTCGACATTAGGCGTGTTTTGGTAGCAGTGAAGGCGAATCACTATCAGAGAATTTTCTGACGAAATCAGCATATCGGTTGGCTTAGGCCGTGCAATTTTTACCGATGTTTTATACATGAAGAGATACCAGCATAATTTGCCAACACGCCTCACACATAATTGCCTGTTCGTGATTTTTTAACGAAAAACGACATCGTAATCATGCCTTAGTCATCGTATTCAATAAAAATCTGCATGTAACGCGTGGCGCCCTTCCGTATTTTTCCAGTTTCCACAACTGAAAAAATCAATGGAAAGATGGAGTTCTCACACGATCAAGGATTTCTCGAAAATCTGTGTAAACCGGGCTGGGGACCTTGCGAATTTTTCCAGTTTTCGCAGATGAAAAGACCTATAAAAAGATGGAGTTTTCACACGATTAAGAAGACAAAGACCTGAAAGAGCTCAAAGTCGTACCCAAAAATGCCCCGAGAATTGGAAAAAACGCTGACATAAATGTATTATATCTAAGAGGGATTACTCTGAAGGGGACAAAATAAAATTTGATGAATAAATATTTTTTGAGAAAAATAAAGTGACCTCGTACATGATAACCTCAAAGGCTTACGCGTCCATTAACAAAGGGTGTTAAGCCATTGTCAGAAGGATTTCTACGGAATTCAAAACGAGTTAAAACAATGGAAGTATGCGTAAAATATCTTCGTTGTAGCGAGGAAAAGATCTACAAATTTTGTTAAGGGCTTAGGGCTCGATATTTATATTTAAAAAAATTTGAAAATTACCCCAAAATTTGAACCAAATATCTCGATCAATTTACGGTTATTCCAAAAATTATTTAAAATTTTTTTTTAAATCATGTTTTTTTTTATTCAAAGTTAATTAAGTAAATACATTTATACAATACATAAACGCTTGCTGGCACACAAATATGCGAACTGTTTATAAAACTCTTAGAATGGACTCGAACAAAATTAAAAATGCAATAAAATCCACATTTCATTTTATTTTTGTAATTCTGTTCTAGTAATGAATGAATTTATAATGAGTACCTGTCCCTGTTTTCATTATATTTTCTCAAATATTTTCATACGCATCTAATAGTAATAATTTTTTTTTTTATTCCCTTCAACGCCACATATCAAAAATTGTACAGTTGTTGTCCGTCTAGTCCTTTGTTCGGTCTTTTGAAGTATAAAGCCTTTGCAGGTTTTTGGGGTTATATTGTGATTCTAATCTCATTTCTTTCCAAGCTTCAAGCAAGTCGAAGTCTAAAGTAGCTATAGAGAAATTATTCAAATTTTCGGCTGCAGAAAGTATCCTTGGGCTAGCGGAAATTTTTGAGAAACATTCATATCGAAATGTGGTCTTCATATATAGTACCCATATCAAAAACGTACAAAGATTTAAGAACGAAGGAGAGTAATGGTCATAATATGATAAAAATCATCATTCGCGAGCATAATCTAAATGCGTCGGTTATGCATCACTATTGCTCTCTCTAAAATTTGAGCAACCGTGTTGCACGTTTTCACTTAAGAACTGAAACCATAGATCAATGCGTCTATGATGAGATTCAATATTGGTTCACGGGCCCAAGTGCTTAGATTGTTTCAACCAAGCAGATCCATTATTAGAGAACTCTACGCACAATAACTGAAGAAGTTGGAACGAAACATCGGCGTAATATGTCAAAAGTTCTGATACCGTGAGTTTTTAGCGCAATGAAATTCGTTCCCAGAAAACTTTAATGGTATTAAGATGAAACGTGCTTCCCTTCCCGCTGTTATCAGTAAGCGTTAGCCCTCCTGATTGACACTGGTTACAATCAATTAGTTATCGTATGGTTGAGTGCGTAGTTTTCATTCTTACAACGTTGCCGAACTTTGACTATTTTTGACTCTTTTCGTCCACAACCACGAATGGCCATTTATCAACCTTTATAAAATTCATATTTCGTCTAAAAGACGGAAAAAGTAGCGATTAGTGAGGGACACTATGTACCGTTCTTTCACCATACATCCCTAATTTTTGATAGAAGACAGCGGAAAGTTATTATTATTATTCACATTTCGTAATATTTCTTTTATCTGCTTTACTGGTAATCGATCCAGGCGAGAACAAGTCAAAACTTTCGGGTTAGATGTCTCAGATATTATTTTCATTCTTGTAGTTCATTGTATTTGCTAATGGATGTCGCATTTATAGCCTAACCTGAGTATAAGCTTTGTTTTTTTTTCTTTAAATATTAAGTTTTTTCAAAAAGAATAACAACAATTATAACAGAATTAGTAAATTCAATAATAACTAAAGGATTATTGCAATCAATAATAACTTGCTTTTTATAGTTGTTGTAGGCATACGAGTTTTCGAAATTTTGAGTTTTTTGTTTTTATTTTAAATAAATAACAAGTACTTATTTAAATGGCCATCAATAATACGTCATTTAATATTCATATAACTTTACATACATACATACATATATTACAGCATTATATTAAATTGAAGAGTTCTCTCTACTGATTTATTTTTTTCAATATTTTGGATATCGAATTTTAATTTTAATTTAAATACATTTGAATCTCAAGGTACATTTACAACAATTTCGAGGTGAATTTGAAAGAAAAACTTGTTGTTGATTGCAGTCATAATTGAGTTGATTGGTTTGTTCGGTTTATAACAAGTGAGTATCAGTGAACAAAGGGTATTAAGGGAATTTTTTCTTCATTTTTCTCTTTTGGTTTTTTCTTCATTTTTCTCTTTTGGTTTTTTCTTCATTTTTCTCTTCTTTTCATAAATTTTTTAAATTCCTTTTATAAATAGAATTAATATTTTTATGAATAATTATACATATATAATAAAAAAAAATATAACATTTGCCTCTATAACACAACAGTTGTAGTTTTTGCTTTTTTTTTACTCACCACCGAACGCCAATAGTGTAATAATTTTATCGTTTCGTTTATTAAAACCCAAATATATAATCGGAGATCCCATGAAAGATTTTTTTTTAAAGTTACACCAACTCAGTAGCATTGAAAAACGTATTTTCGGCCGAACCGAAAACAAATAGAAACATCTCTGACTTAGGTTATGCAAATCAGCTGTTTGCCTTAGTTAGACTCCAGTTTGTTTTATAATTTCGCTTGTAGTAAAAATATTGAATAGAAAATTAAATAAAAACTTTAGTACCTCCCTGCATCCGTCTTCAACATTCCAAAAAAGCGTTTTTGTTTTCAAATTGAAATAAAATTTGTATAAACCAAATGTGTTGGTGCTAGTTCAGGTAAGTTAAATAGTTTTCAAGATTGAACAGAGTCCATCTGCAAAACTTTATAAAAAAGAGGTCAATACTAATTCATAATTTTTGTTTCTAGGATCTTATTTACCATGAAACCTAAGGTTACGTTGTGATTGCGGTGATATCGATCATGGATAACGCATTAAAGCGAAAGAAAGAATTGCACCTGAATATTAAGCCAGACAATTTAACCGAGAAAATTGCAAAAATGCGATTGCGTAAATTGGTAGAATGCCCGGGATGCCACCAGAAAAATTTTGTTAGGTGTGCTATTTTTATCGATAACCGATATTTTTTCCAATCAAGCAAAATTTTGATGGAACTAAAATTTAAAGTTTAGGTCTTGTCCGTCTGTCTCTTAATGTTGCGAATTGCTGCAACTCAAGTCTACAATGGTAAAACTTTGAAGACATGTCTTTAATTAATTAGAAATTAATTAAACAAATTAAACTCCAATAGGGAAGTAATTCATTGTCAAATATGCCTGCAAAATCAGCTATAAGGTGGTGAGTATCTGATCCGCCTTAAAGCGAATATAAATTTCTTCTTTGCTTTCATTTCCTTTCATATCTCTGGATTTCGGTTTTTCCTTACACATAAAGTATCTTAATTTTGTGTATTTTTGCTGTAGTTTATTTTTTGGCATTTGTTTTGTAGCAGTGTCAGTTGTCTTTTATTCTCAGTGTATTTATCTACACGTACGTGCGTGGTATGATTCTTAGATGCCCTTTACACTTACTTCTAAATTTTTGGCGGCAATTTATTGAACCCATGACGCCGGAGCCCAGAGTGGTTCGTTTTCAATGCGTTGTACCGTATTGGCGAGTTTTTCAAATGCTGTTACCAGATCTCCATTTAGAATTTCTTCATCAAAGAAATGGCCATACAAAAAGTCTATACGTTCCGCTGATTTAATCATATCGTTAAATTCGTCATCCTGTGCGAAAAAAAGTAGGAAAAATTTTTCAGTTATAGGCATTTTAAACGCATTATATCTATTTAAAGAAAAATTTGTAAATGTCGAGAACAGCTTGTGATGCTCGAAGTATTTTTCGCTTTCCGAAGCCATTTCTTTACTAAATTTCTTTTCACGCAATACGGCGGCTTTGCTATTTAAAGTCCGCCGGCTTAATCTAACAATTTTCGTTTCCTAGCCTGGCAATATCCTAATTGATTTTCTTCTGTTACTGAAAGGGCGCCTCTCTCGCAGAATCTGCGTAGTGGTGATCTCCTTCGTGACTGCTGCGAACGGCCTTTCGGAGAGTTTCGTGGTGGCTGCGGTGGCGTCCGGAGAACGCGGATACATTAAATATTTGAGGTGTTAGACAGGCCTCGCCCTGTCAGGTGGAAAGACATGCCGTACATATGTTTTTATTCTGGAACTGCAGGGTTGTGAGACATTCCAATTCTGGGGGGCTTTCCGCCCCGCACTCCGCGTGCCAACGTAGGTGTAAACCTTGACGACATGTGTCGGATTCCTTGGCTCACATAACCCAAGCCGAAACCCGATCTGCCAATATCTTCTGCCTTTAATGGGCTGCGGTAGAATTCGAGTAAGGATTAAAATCTTTCAAGCTAGCCAGGTTCTCTCATTAATTAGTAAACTTTTGTTAATAAAAAATATCATTACTTCAAAATATTGAACAAAACAAGCAAAGAAAAAACCTAACCTTAAAAATATAAAAAGCTCATGTGGTAAAACCTTTTGCACGGTAAGTTGAGTAGTAAGTAGTGCTACGTTCTCCGTCAGATGTATTTTTACATATCGTTCGAAATATTATCATGAATTTACCTATATATATATGCAGAAAAAATTGAAAAAAGTCTCACCGTAAATCCTCGGGTATTTGTTTCATCAAATGTTGATTTGGCTCTCGCTTCAGTACGTGTCTTTTTTAGTGTTTCAAATTCCGGTGGTTTAATATGAACAATGAACGGCTTTAATTGAACCGTTCTCAAAGCCTTAATGGCCTGATAATGAGGACTTAAAAGGCACACACAGCCTGCATTTATAATAGATTTAACACTCTCTCCGGAAGTGCCATACAAATGACCCTTATATTCTCCATGTTCAACAAACTTGCCAGCCTCGATATCTGCTTCCATTTTCTCGCGAGTAACAAATATATACTCCCGACCCGCTACCTCACCAGTACGCATAAGTCGAGTAGTATCTGTAATGAAGAAGAAATTTATTAAAACTGTTTTTCCTTTTCTAGCGTTATTTTTGATCCACTTACACGGTACAGGGCTACGATACTTTTCAGGATCTCTAGCTATTAAACGTCTTCTCAGTTCATTGCGACCAACACCCGGTGCTCCAATTAGAACTACTGGTCTAAAAACACCAGGTCTTGGGTAAAGTTTGGCAACTTCTTCATAGGTGGCAATCATTTCGCGATCGAAATCGTCGTTTTCTGTTAAGTCATACATGATTTTTTTAGTTTTCGGTTGACGACAAGAGGAACTCGAACTGCTTGAACGTATTAAAGGTGAAGCGGGCGGGGTAGTGCATATGGAGGCACAGGAACCTTCTGATGAATAATTAGTGGCCAATGATGGGAAAAGTTGGATTTCATTTTGATTTATTTTTCAAAGATTAGTTGTTAATAAGGATTAATGATGGACAATGAATTAAAATGTTGATGACGATGATTGCAGGCCATGATTTTTTGATGATCGTTAACAGTTTGAAGAAAAATAATGTAAAGTTAAATAAATCGTTTAAGGAAAAATGTTTACTCTCCAAGGAAAGCTTGCAATATTGAGCAGGCTTTTGGTAAAAAAAAAACATTTTAAAACAATTACTGTATCATTGTTTCTATGCAAACCCTCGTAGCGAAAATTGAGTGAATTAGGAAAATGTCTAGAAAAAAATTATTAGTTATTTTCGTGGTTACGGTAGATATCTCTACTCCCTTAACGACGGTTGGAGTCGATAAAAGATTGAATTTGATTAGAAATGACTGAAAAGAAAAACTTCATTGAAATCAAAATGTAGCAAGGAAAACAACTTCTGACACGCTCTTCTCCATTTACATGCAACCACGAATTTAATGCTTACTTTAATCCAAAGCCGGTATGTGTAACACATGCTAGGGCAACAAACAATTGAACCAAATTTTTCAAGATTTTGCTACGGAACTCTGCATAGAGGCAATAAATTAAAATTCTAATCTATGCCTACTTTTCGATTCGCTGTCATTGACTTCACGTTGAGTTCGCTCATGTATTAGGCGTCTTTCCTGCAAGGCACGACTCGGTATTAAGCCAGCTCTAGCTGTACGTTCCGACTCCCTACGAGCTTGCCACCAATAAGCATCATCTTGTGAAACGATATGCAGAATATCCCCACGTTGAAATGCTAAACCCGCTTCTTTACAGGGTATGTAAGGATCTACATCGGGACTGTAATCGAAATGAGCGCGCACCCGTACTTTTGACTCACGTTGAGCTCCTTTACCATCGGATGGTACTAATTTAAAAGTTATGGTACCCTCGGAATTTTGCTAGGATGTGAATTTGAAAAATTAACATTAAGACCGAAGTTACAACACTTAGGTGAGGATATATATAAGAGGACTTACCAATATACTCAACACATCGCCCGGTGTTTTACCCTCCACATTAATGCCATTTACTTCAATGACCTCATCACCGACATGTATGAGACCCGACCGATCAGCAGCTCCACCATGCATAATTCGTGCTATAATTATCTTGCCGGTCTCTTCTTCCGTTTTAATAGTGGCACCCTACAAAATTTTTAACTTTGAATTTTTTTTTAAAACATTTTTTTTTTTGTTCAGACAAAGTACGACACAAATGTTTTAAGCGATTTGCGTTTCTTACTAAGTATAGGCATAAATATCTTTTTTTTTTTGCTCTTTTTTTTAGGAAGCTGCTTAAAATAATTCAAATTTTAGAAAATTTTGTATTCATTTTTCTTTAAACTGACAACATTTACTTACAACAATTGGTTCCGCACTTTGTGCTCCTGACTGTATGTTTGATATCAGAATGTTTCATTTTAATATTAAATTTAATTTCAAAAGCGTTTTCATTTTTTTTTATATTATTTGAAACAAATAAATGAAGAAAACAAAAACAAGAAACACGTAACGATCTTTTTAAATAATTATTGAAATATTTTAATTTAATGTTTTTTTTTTGTGAATGCTTAGGATATTCGTTCGGACTGAAAATGTATCTTAAGGATGATAATAAAACGAGTGGATGGCATAGGTTCTGTACAAATTCTTCACGGCATTGTCGAGTGCAAAAGAAATTTGGGAAGTTTCTAAAGTCTCCGATCCTTCGTATTAAATTGTCAATTCGATCAATTTCTGATTCCAAACTCCATTCCGATTTTCAATGATGTAACACTTAAACGCTATTAAAATTTAACTGCACAAAAAAGGCGAGATTTTTCTTCCCTTTTTTGTTCATCTCTCGTAAGGAAAATTTAGATCGATCACAGTTTTCCAGAGCCAACTGCATTTAGAGTTTTTTAAAGTTACATTTGATGTTTCGTTAAGTTAAGCTAACTCCCACCATTCAAGTCATTTCTTCAGACTTAGGGAATTGCACTTTAATGAGCAGTTTCCATAATTCTCATTAATTTTTAACCTTTCATATCAGTCTAGACTGTGGGATTTCTGATCTTACGATCATTCTTTGTAAGTAAAACCTAAGCTCAGCAAACTTTATTGAAATTTTTGGTTAGGTTGAATTTATTTCAAATTATATGTTTAAAAAATTACATTAAGCTGATTATAATTTAGTAAATCATCCACTATTTACTATTGTGCTCAGAAACTAAAATCAATATTCAAACTAAGTGGTGCGGCTGCATCGAGTATTAGAAATATTTATTTTTTCCTTAAAAAGCACTTGTTTCAAATTTTTAAAATGTAAGCTAAGAAGTTGCTTTAAATGAAATGAAATTTCACATTCAAAAATGTTTAGTATGTTGCAGAGAGCCATTGGTGAGCAGACTTTGCTGAGAAGAAACGTTTACAAGTGATATAAACAGCTCAAAGAAGGCCAAGAATGACTTGACCAGATGACCATCAGCTTCTACTAATGAAAGTCACGTCAAACAAATGAAAAATTCGGCGCTCAAAAGCAGTCGATTAACAATTAGGACATAGCTTTATACCGATGTTAGACTCTAACAATTAATGGTATAAGAGTTCATCTTAGATATGCAAATAGCAGGATGTTAGTGCAAGAGTTAAGTGCAAGTAATTATTTTTTATTGAGTTTTAAAATATTATCCATAATGATTGATACATCATTGAATACGCGGAAAGCAACTTTATCGAATTTTTTTTTAACTTATCGGATATTTCTACAAACGAAAAAATTGAAGCAAAAAAAATCGAAAGAAATAAAACCAAAAAGGAAGATATAAAAAAACATTAAAATCGTTACCCAGGCATTTTATTTGTTATCTTTACTATAATTTGTTAGGTATGACCATAAACTCTCTGAATTTTTTGAAAAAATTCAATTTTATTAGAAGTACTTGTTACTAAGCTTAGAATTCAAAGTATTCTCCATCGTTATTTATGATCTTCATTTATCGAATAGCTAGAAACTTGGTGGTTTCGTGACTACAAACTTGGTGGTTTTCGTACTGCTTCAACTTTTGTGAACCGCTGGTAAATATGAATTCATTGCTCTGAGTCACAGTTGTAATCAGAAGAAGGCAGGTCTGCAGAATACACTGTAATCAGATAAGTTCCCAGCCTCAAATTGAAGATCACTTTCTTCGGTTACTTTAGCTGGAGACCAACGAACGTATGTGATTTTCCTCATTTTCAAGACAACAATTTTTTTAGACGATTCCTATGTGTTGAAAATTATAGACTTAAGAAATATTTTCTATGGATTTTGTTCCAATGCAGTCAAAATTGCTAATATATCTATGGTTTTTTAAAATCAACTATCTAGTTATAAAATACCGTAAAACCTATCACAGTAGACATGAAATTTTAGACTGCAGAGATAGTAGAATATTCTACTTTGATACCCTCAAAATCTACTACCAAGAATACCATTTCTGCTGTCATAGAAGCGGAATTCATTTTTCTGTCGCTCATAACCGAAATCTATCATCAATCTATGAATGATTTCTACTGTAAATGACTTCTACTGTGAATGATTTCTTATTTAAATTTTGAGCTTTTTTTACTATCATGTCATAGCAGATTTCTACTATCTAGAATTGATTTCTTCATTTTCATGCTAGGGAGTTTATTATTCCTCACCTATTTTCGTTCTCAAAAATTACTCATTATTAGGCTTTGTTGTCATATAAATGCCTACTTTTTTGAGAAGGTTGGTTTTAAGAAATATACCTATGTGATCCAAATTAATTTCTATGTCATCAGTTCAATAAGTGATGAAAAGTGTCTGAGATCTCACTATGTAACAAGAAGCCACAGAGTGCTGTTTTGTTCTAAAAATTTTAGTTTTAATTGATCCGTTAAAATTGATTTTCTCATGAAACTAAGGCGATAATACGTCCCACTTCTTTTTCAGAAAATTAAATCTAAAACTTACACAGCTAAATATTTGCGACATATTGAAAGTAAGCCAATAACACCAACAACGTCCAAAAAAAATTTAAACTTTGAGAATCTTGACGAACGCTTCAAATTTTGAAATTTTCTTTAATCATTTTGCGCCTCTCATTGATAGTGACACACAAGTGACGCGACCTCTTTAAGTTCAACCATCAACTGTTGCAACAATTTGTCTGACAAAGGAAAACAAAGCAAGAAGTTTACATCAACACATTACGACCTCTATCTGCTAAAGCTGACTAAGCTATAAAAAATTTTCATCTTTATGGTAGTCTCGAAAGGCCATACACTGACAGAAATGTCCTCATTCTAACCCGAATTTTTTCATTCGTTTAGTTTACGTCATATCGCAAAGTGTAGGCAGTGAAGAGCACTAACATCAAAGATTTATTTGGCTGGTAATTCATTTAAATACGTAGAATAAACTCCTTCAACTATTATTTATTATGTAATAATAAACAGTCAAAGTCTAAGTGCAACGACTATTGAAAAAAAAGGGAAAAGTTGATACGAACCCTTTAATAGCACTCCTTAAAATTCAATTAATATTAAGTGCGCCTTAAGGGCGTGTATAAAAGTTTTCCACTTATAAACATAATAGAATTTATAAATAATGTTGCGTTTATGCATAACTCCGTAACTCCGATAGATATATAAATTCAAACCGAAAATCAAGTTACTATCTGAAGTGTTCTTAGTAAATGTGTTAAACAAAATTCGTAGGAAAAATTCAACTTTTTATGCCGAAGCTTTTTAAATATTCGCAGATGAAGGATTAATCTATTTTGAGCTTATTATTTGGTCGCTTTTTTTACTTTTCTCTGATACGAAAAAGAAACGCTATACGAGTACGTGCTATTTTCCTTTTTCCCCTAAGCCTTTTAAATATTAATTTTGAGGTTATACTAGTGGTAATATTCGCTTCACTTTTCGCTAATACGATGACGATACGTATCTTTTTCTTTTTTTTCCGAATCTTCTTAAATAACATGTCTGCATATGAAGACTTAATTAATATTAAGGTTATGTTCTAGTAGTTAAAATCTAGAGCTGATTAAAGGCTTAGTTTTAATGTTCGCTTCTTTCATATTTCGCCAATACGAAAACGAGGCGCAATACGAATATGAGTCGTTTTTTTAATCCTAAACTTTTTAAATAATGTATCCATATGAAGAATTGATCAATTATGTTCTAGACTGGTAATAGCAATAGTAGTTAAAATATCGAATCAATTAAAGGCTTGGTTTTAATATTCATTTTTTTTCACTTTTCAGTTTTCACTGATCTATCTATCAGGCGCGAAACATGTATGAAAAGAGAGCACGTAATGAAAACTAAGGAAATTTTGTTATGGAATTAAGCATAGAAACAATATATTAAAATTATACGCTAGGCCTACAACCATCCATCCACTCTTAGTGGAAGAGAAATTGAAAAATTTACGATATCGCAATATTGCGTTGATTTAACGCACCGAATTATGCAAGGATTCAGTATTTACTCACTCTTGAAGGCAAAATAACTTTTCCTAGTATAAACGCTAACATAACGGATTTAAAACACAAGCGACAAAGGACAGAGGAATGCGTTTAACACTTATTGTGTCAATAGACCTACGGATTAGATAGTAAATGTGCGAATTGAGTGATAATAGATACAAAACCAGATGTGATTTATATGTAATTGTGTTGAACGTTAAATAGAGACAGTAATACAAAACGATGTTTAAATGAATGACAATGATAATGAAGTCTGAGCAATAATGCGACGATGACTGACAGTGAGCGTTAAGCTAAAGCAAAAAAGTTCAAATTATAAATTATTGTACTTTGTAGCGTATGAATGGCAGACGACTGATAATTGATTGATAATATTATTGTAAGTTGTAAATGTGTATACGAATTGTAAGAGTAAAAGCAGCATGCCTTGTAATTCTTACTCACCAGTGGTTCATTGCTTTTCACTAATTGCACAATTTTAATTGTTTCCTCATCTTCATCCATTTCAAGTGGCAGTTCCGGTAAATGTGGATAAAAATCCTTTTGTGCTACTGCATCGTGGGCGTGAAGTAAACTCTACACATAATAGAGGGAATAGAAAACGAAAAAAATGATTAGAAAAAAACCTTAAACAAGTAAACAAAGAACTTTCAGATGATTGCCTGACTTACTTGTAAATGCGGTTTCTGTAACAAATGAAATACTTCTCGACAATCTTCATTTAAATGACAACGTTGTGATAATTGTTCCAAGACTTCATATAAAATCTGATAAATTCAATTAAATTAAATTTGACTTTACCAAGAAAATGATGAGAAAAAAGATAGAAAGAAAGCAAAGCTTACACATACCACAGCCGAATTAGAGAGCAGCGGCGCTAAACGATCATCTCTACCCACTTTGGCTACTTTGGTGTGTACATTAACTAAAGCGTTAAGTTCTTTCGATTCCAATAAAGCTTTTAGAAAATCTATTTCCTGATCATTTGATAACGTTTCTGCTTCTTTTAGGGTTGTTATCAATTTGGAAAGTGCTAGAAGAAGAATAAATTATTAGTTAATTAATTAAAATTAAAGTAATTATTTAAATCAAAATTAAAGTTTCTTTTAAGCACATCTCAGGTTTTTTAAGCCTTACCTGGGTCATAATTTGCATCATTGGCGGCCATAACTTCAGCTGTCATACTTCATAAAAGTTTTGTTAAAGTAAAGAAAAAGTTCTTGAAAGTAGTTTTTCTTTTTTGCTTAATTATCTGTCAATGAGAAAGATGAGAAAGAAAAGAATTATTTTTTTACAGCATAATTACAAAAAAAAAAGAAGAAATTTTTTCCAGAAAATCTTTACAAAGAAATGTGTTTGAAATTTTGCTTTATTTTCTCTGCAGACTTATGCACAGGTTTAGTACTTCAAAATAGAGAGGTAGAGGCAGTTCGTTGATATATAAAAGAATTCCTCATTATGAAAATTTTTTGACGACCACTTACTTTATTTTCTTCTTCTTTTTTTTCACGTCCACCGACCAAACTGAAACTTTGCTCCACACCAAAGGGCACTTCAATGTTACTGCAACATCTTCACTCTTGAAGATTTGATGGTAGAGTTTTTCTAAAGTTTCAATTTTGTTTTTCTTTTTTCTCTAATTTATTATTTGCGTTAAAACTTTAAATTTAATTTTTAAAATTAAAAATTGAAATATTTTGCTTTCCATTAGTGAAACTATGCCAAAAAGTTAATTATAATTTCACGTCACCAAGAAAAAAAAGTGTTTTCGGTAAATGGCGCCCGTTTTTCTGTTGAAACATATATTTTTGGCATTCACAATATGTCGCGTTTGAAATGAAATGAGAAAAATGAGATGAAAAAAAAAAGAAAAGGAAAACATAACTACAAGAGAACATAATTGAAATAAGAGCTTTTAACGCATAAAAAAGTATTTATGCAAAAGTTGCGGCAGCGGCTGTAATAGCGATGGTCACTTGTATTTGTACATATATATGTACTATACATACGTACTTACAGAATAGAAAAGATGTACCCTTAAATATGCAAGCACGTAACATGCAGCATCAGACATGATAAGCATGTGAATGACGTTAAATTTTCTAAGCTCAGGTGTGTGTGTGTGTTCGAGGAGTACATTTATAAAATTGCCCGCAATTTCTATGCTTTGACTTGACTTTTATATTCTTATTAATTAAAAATTTTTGTTAAATTAAATTTTAAAATATTTTATTACGTCTCAATCTATAAAAGAGAGTCTTGTCCGTTTTCTAACCCGAAGATTTAGTTATTCGTAAGCGTTTTCTTAAAAGTAAACTAAAATTTTAATTTTTAAGAGGATTCTGCCTTAATTTGGTATTTTTGTAAATGTATACCATATTTTTGGACAAGAAAAAATCTGAACGCAAATGAGAGATGCGGACGAAAAGCATCATGCTTTTTTTACTCTATTTGATATTTTCCTAACTGTTTATCATATTGCGGGATAAGGAATCTCTGAATGCAGACATGGGTTTCGGATGAAAACCATCATAATTTATTGACGTATTCTGTATTTTTCTAAATGTATACCATATTTCTGGACATGAAAAAATCTGAATTCCTAATTCTTGTCATTTGAGAAAGTGATAAAAATGTTTACCACTTTTCCAGATAAGAAAAGATTTAAGCGGAAACCGCGTTTTCGCAATTATTCATTTGATGTTTTCGTAAATGCATACCAAAATTCCGGACAAGAAAAAACCCAAATACAAACCGTTCTTTTAAACGGCGAGAATCATGCTTTCTGACCGCATTAGAAAGTAGTGTAAAAAGTTTATACATGAAGTGAACCAAACGCGCTTGGGCATGTTTTTTATAATAATTATTGTGAAGGTCGCAACATGAAGTTCTCTCGAAAAAGATTGTTAAAAACTTAATCTTTGTAAAATCAAAGATGTAAATTTAAATTGCAAATGCCTTTAGGGGAGCCGCATTTTTTGCCATTTCTTACATATGATTCCAAGGATCGTGTTTGAACTGATTACATCTATTTTTTCAGTGGTGCACAGATTACGAGTTAGAGTTAGGTTGAACAAGATTTCTCACGTATATTACAATGGTCGCGTTGGGATAATATGTCTCCTTCTGATTTCAGTTGAAGAATAACGGTACCATGTTTAAAATTTTATAGAAGCTTATTACAACTAACTAATAAAGTCATTGAATGCATTTCAAATGTTATTTGAAGCGTAACTGCATTTGTTCATGTGGAGGAAAAAATTACAAAACCACGACAATTAGAGTAGAGATTATACAAGTGTAAAATCATCATTCATTGAAAGAAATTTTTCGTTTTAAATTAATTTATTGATATTTCTAACATCATAAGGGGAAAAATCGTCAGAGTTCTTATAAGAAAACGCTTCCAAAAAATTTATATTGCCTTGTCGTCAGGACAAAAGCAATCCAGACGGCGATGTTGCTGCATCTTGATAACTTCTACAGAGTGCGATTATGTAACTACGGCTTTTGTCCACAATGGTCTCCCTCTCTCTGTCTATATCTCTCTTTCTCCTTGATATCCTGGAATTAATAAGAGACCCAGATATATTTGTCTCTGATAGGGTTCCAAAGCTAACTGATCAGTTCACTATTGCGAGACGGTAGAATGAATCTGTTTGTCGAACTGCTTTTGTACAGAAGAAGTAAAAGTATTAAAATATTTTTTTAAATTACAAAATAATTCCATGATAAGTTACAAACTGCAGCATATAATGAAAGAAACTTTAACTAATTCAAAGCGAAAAAAATCCTTTTTGAGTCCATCAGCTTATTGACACGATCGAAGTAAGGTGTATTCGCCTCGCGAAAATTTGTTACACATTTACATTTTTAATTAACTAACATTGTAAACACGTAAAAGAATAATTAAGAAGTTTTAACTTTACGAACTTTAATTTTAAGGATCGCAACTGTAGCTACAGTACAAGGCAGTACAGACTAGAGTAAGCTACTTTACCATTTCGATTGCTTTGATTTCGGAATTGTTTTTTTCTATTCAACACTATTCTAAACCTGTATTAATTTAAAGTTGAATTCAAATCAGCCGTAGTTGTATCAGCTTAACAGTACATAGCAGTTTATACCGAAATATGGCATAACATCGATCTAATATCAATTGCTTTGCTTTGAAAAGTGTTCCTCGAAATTTACTAATCGTTAAGACCTCTATTAATACATCTGGACAGTTAACCCCGAATTCGGCCACAATTGTATTAATATTGCAGTACACAGCAATATCTAAAAAAGTATACTTTAATGTGGAATCTCTCTGTTGCACATCAAAAATCGTCAACACAACCATTAATATATGACGAACCTCAACCAGTTACATTAACGATACAGTACATAGCAGTAGAGCCTAAACTAAGCCATGAGACTGATTTAGTGTCAATTGCCTCGATTTGGAAGCTCTTCCTTGCAATTCAGCAATTGCCTAAATCTCTATTAAAATATACAGTTGAACCCATAACAGCCGCAGTTGCATTAATATTAGAGTGCATAGCAGTATATGCCAGAGACCGCCACGACGACGCTGATCTAGTTTCAATTGCTTTGATTTGAAAAGCTTTCTTGCACCATAACAAATTGCTAAGTCTTGGTTAAACTGCTGCTCTCACCACCAACATCAACTATATTAACATTGCAGTATGTATATATGTAGCAGTATTTTATTTACTGCTCCTAACATAAAAATAGCAGTACACTACTCGTTATTCATTACTTAAAAAGTTCGCAAGAACTTTCAAACTTTGCACTGGTTATTCATTACCTTCATATTCGCTTAAGTCCCTTAAAAACTGACGAATTTCGCTTACCCAAAGTGTTTGGCACAAATAGTGTTGTATGTTGGCAGCAAGCCGACATAGGACCGTTAGTGAGAATTTCTCTCCAAGGTGGGGAAAAACTAGGTACAGCTATTATATTTGACTGTGCGACATCAAATAGTTATTAATTGCTTCGATTTTTAACTGCAAGTTGCTTTACTCTCTCTTACAATTCTTATCATAGTCACTGAGTTTTTAAGAACAAAGCGGTTTATTTAGGCATATCATACAAAGCTTTCTATCTGCAAATTGCATATCGTATTTGAAAATTTACTATTGTTAAGTTTGCTAATTGATTGACCGGCAATCGCTTATATAAAAATCTAAATCAAAAGTATTCAAAATAACGGCAATTTTCCAAATTTCTTATGAGAGCATGGTAGCGTTAAAAAAATTCAAATATTTACTCACTTTGGAACATCTGTTGCGATTGGGACTATGCCATTGTCTGGACCTTAGTTCACTATTTTTATCTCGTTTACGATGCTACTTTGAATATGCATATAAATGCATAACAAAAAAAAAGTGGTAAACTTCTTTTTGTGTGGTGCTTACTGAAGACAAGATGGAAGATTTTCCTTTAAATCCAAACAAAGTTATTTCTTCTATTTTGTGTTAAATCTTTTGCAATTTTTGTTTTTTTGCAAAACCTGTAGTTTTCCGTTCATATAACGTTTATACCGTTGACCGCGTATTTACACTGGCCCCTTTATACGTACGTACGTCCGAGCAGCCATACCGACACTTGCTCATGGATGAATAGTTTATAAATGCATTGTGTTACGAAATTGTTTTCTGAATTTATGCTTGCAAGCATGTATGTACGCGTATCTAACGGAGAGGTCAATAACCTAACTGATGGAAGCGACGAATCAGTATCGCTATATGCTTTTCCCCCGTATGCTAATAACATTTTTTTCTTTACTTTATTAATTAAATGGTTGTTGTCGTATAGATACGCTTTTTTCTGAAATTATCTCTCAAAGTTTTATCGATAATGATGTTAATGAACTTTTAGTTTTAATTTTGATCTATTTTTGTTATTAGCGAAATGCCCAGCAAGGGATATGTGCATACTCAGCACGTCGCCTTCCCTACCTAGAATAGTGCGTGTAAATATAATTTTTGTTTCGACCTAATTTTTTTTATTTTTGTATTGTTCTGTTTGCATTAAATACATAATATTGGCACCAGAAAAGTTTTGAAAATGTACATAGCACGTATAAGTAAATAAGTAAGTGAGTTGTCTTCGCTTTCTTAAATAGCTACCGTAAGTGCAAAACTACGGAGTCGTTCTAATCGTTAAAAATATTCTTTAGAGCGAGCCTGTTTTTCTTTTCTTTTTTTTTAAATAAAATTCTCGTATTTTTAATGCAATATTAAATCACATAAGAACGCAGGCAAGCACTTTAGTGATTAATTTCGATCCATTTTTTTACTTACATTCAAAAATAAGGTGGACAGTGATAAATTGCCAAACTTGTATGTAATACATACATTAACATAATTCTAATCGTCTAAATAATTTGAACGCATTTTCAAGAATAGAATTTTTGAAAAAAAATAAAAAATAATTTTTGAGAAAAATTAAAAAATATATCAAAAATATATATAAAAGCATGTAATAAAATATATAGATTAAACTTTAACGAAAATACATTCATTTGGCCAGTTTCCAATACTGCCAAATCGAACATGAAATTAGCACAAAGACAGGGAGGTAAACCAACGAATTTCAAGGTGATTTCACTGAAATTACTTTACTTATGAGTTATATTATAGCTATTGGAAATAAAATAATAAAAGTGTCATTGTCAAGTAATAATTATATTAAGCCGTTCCGAAATTTTGTAACTTAATAAAAGCATGAACTAACGTTAAAGTAACATTTATGTCTCCCTCACTGAAACATTTGTCGCATGTCTAAAGACATTTTCTTTGAAGCCTTTGAAATGCTTATCTATCGCTACTACAATTACTTTTCTTAACGAAAAATTATTGCTGTGTAGTATATTTTCGAAGCTTGCAAAAAGTTAGAAACGACTAACGCTTGCTGGATATGGTGATTCTGAATGCAATTCATCTAATTGGACTGTTATAAGATTTTGTTTATTGGATTGAATTGGTTTCTTTTTTCCCTAAAATCAGATCAAGTCCCACTGTGTCTGTACTGTACGAAAGTACAGCGCTGCCAATACATTAAATAACTTAACTTAGAGCATCCTCTGACTGAAGAAATGGAAGATCATGTGGAGTTGGGAAGCAAAGCTGAAGGCGTATGTAACAATGCGGCAGAAGATTCGAGCTAAGGTTCAGAACGTTCCCCCAATGTAATACTTAATGGTAGTTTCGTAAGTATTATCGCCTGACGTGCGAGAAAGTTTTAGTGGACGTAAGTCCCATATAGGCGCCTAAAATACGAATATTTTTAATGATTTTCTTTTAAATTAGGGCAAATTGTAGGTTAATTTTTGTAAAAAGTTTTCTGATTTGAAGAAAACGTTAATCAGTCCTCAATAAGTCAAAAACATTTGTAACAAATTTGTTTTGTTTTATCCAAACATTGAAGATCCTGTGGAATTCGGACCGGGTTCCTAGGTTATGATAAATTATTGGGCATACGGGAAAAACAAAAACTCAAGACGCGAGTAAAATTTGTAGTGACTTTGCATGCGAATTTTTTCAGAAACATCCCTTTAATAAAAATATTCATTTTTTTCCTGCAAAGGATATCAAATATAGTAAACATTTTGTATTTTTATTATAATTTTATAAAAATCAATATTTCAAGCTTTTAGTTTTGGTTTGTAGCAGCACACAATTACTGTCCTATTATTGCATTTATTATTATGTTTGCATATTTAAGTCATATTAACAATGATATAAAAAATAAACAGACATACGGATACATATATGTAGATAGATATTTGCATGTTTAAATAGTATTGAGGCACTTGTCATGTTTTAGTTTTCTTTTTGTTGTAATGTGTAGCCGCAATTTTCTCATTGGCTGGCAGTTAAAGTTGCCCACATACTGCAAGCACACAACAACCAAGCAAACATTTACACATTTGTTGTAGGTTTTCTGTGCAATGATTGTTTGCCATTTATCAGTAAAAGAGCAGGATATGTGCGTTTGTATTATGGTTGTAATTCGAGCAATTTTTTAAAGGAGGGCATGGATGTCATTGCATAACAAATTTCTTCCCTTGTTTTTATTACTGCTATTGCTATTGTTGTTGTTGTTGGTTTGGCTAAAAGCCAAAAAAAATTTTAAGTATAATTTCGTTCTATGCAAAATTCAAATATGAAAAAATTTGATTTTTTCCTTTTCTCTACATAAACTGGGGATACAAATAAATTTTTAATGGAATTCAAAAAAAAAAAAAAGAAATACTCTGAGGAAATTTCATTCAAAGAGAATTTCATGGAAATAATAAGGGTATTATGAGTACGGTGTACAAAGTATAGAATTAGAAAAATTTCAAACTAAACGAAATGTTCTGGTTCTTATTAAACACTTGACTGACTCGACCGCACAGAGCTTATGTTATTATAAATGCTTCTCTCAGCAAAGCATCACATTTCTATTTCATAATATTCGATGGTAAGTTCAACAAGTGATAATTGAATGTAAACGGTTTTAAGCGAATTTTAAATGAAGTACTGAATAAAAGTCACATGTCAGAAATTCCTAAACTTTTCTCATTGAAAAAAATTGTTAAGAAAAAGGGAACAAAAAATATAAAAATATAATTTAACGCTTTGAGTTGTAATTATTAGGACATCAACGAAAGAGGAATATATCCTTTCGTTTGCAACACGCACCTAAACATACTCAATAGAAGAAATCCCTTTAGATCAAGGTAAAATTCTGAGCCAATGTAACTCTCTTCTTCTGTCTAACTATCTATTTGACCATTTCTCCACACATCTATTCATCCGTCAGATAGCTGATCTGCATGTCTCAGTTGACCACTTGCCTACTGATGCAACACCGATCCGACAAAATAAGCTGGACAGTTGGAACAGCTCGATATAAATGTTCTTCTAAACGTCCATCTGCAATGTTAAACTTACCTAGATTCGGCTAACATCACACTTACAATAGGTTAAAATCTGAAGGATGTGAAGATAAGTTCGAATTTTACTAGTAAAGCGTTTACAAATAACATTAACAGAACTCTGTAAAAGGATTAACATAGATCTGTGCAAGTAATTAGCAGGAGCTATTGTTAGATTCGGAAGCCTGGTCTGGTTCAAAGTACGCCTTGTGAATCTATATGAAACAAACTTTAAATTATATAAAAAATTAACCCGTTTCTTTACTGAATTCCTTTCAATAATTGCTTGAAAATCAATATCATTTTACAGAGCTCTGTTAATGTAATTGATAAATGTCTTTGCCACTTAAATTCGAATTCATCTTCACACTTTTTAAAATCTTTGGGTTAGTATTCGTAGCAGATATATATGCGAAACTCGTCTACGAAGATAATTTAAAACTGCAGCTAAAAATAGTTGTCAAAGCACTCCTTTGGTCGACAAAAACGCTATAACTTAGAGTTTATAAAACTGATCTAAAACGTAGTGAAATAATTTCATACAACAATAGCTAAAAAGTCCGTATAAAGACCATGCCGGTCGCCATACTTACATAAAACAAAATATACAAATAGTTCTAACGTATTGCTTCGCGGTAATGAATACTTTTTTTCGTTTTTGTTCATGAATATAACTTTCTGTTTATTTTTTTGAAATGAAAATGAAAAATTTTTTTGCAGCAGCACTCTTGAAATGCAAATTGAAGAAGAAGTGTAAACAAAAGTTAATTATATAGAGCCCCCAATAGTTATTGGTATTGTCAATGTATCTAATAGATTGCTAAGGTTGCAATAAACGCAAAGTTATAGAATTTCCACTTAAGACATATTTTTCGGTATCTCGCGTTCATTCTCATCATGAATCCCTATGGTTAGAATGCATAAAGTGTATGTAAACATAAATATCAGGTTACATTTATTTACACAAGTGGGCATAATACTAACAAATTATATTTCGCTGAGTTTTCTATTTTACAATGCTTTGTGTCTGGTAAACAGCACAGTTTTTTTTTCTATATACGCCATGGGGTTTATATTAATTCCGTCATACACTTTTAATGTATAAAGGCAGACTATGAAGGTCTTATGATATGATTCAACGTGAATTTGCGGCATGAATTTAACTTTATTTATCTGCTACTCTCACGGATTCACGAAAATAAAGTTGGTCTTAAATCGTTGATTTTTACAATTTAAAAATTAGCTAAATTAGTACCTAGATTCTATGACTTATTTTTCTATGAAAATTTTATTTTTCAAGTATTTTACACTATGCTCTGCTATTAAAAAATTAGGAAAAATTCTCCGTTACTTGCTCAACAAGTAGGTACAAGCATGTGATTCTTTTTTTGAAGTCTCCTCGAAATTTATGGTTAAACGTCAAAATACCAAAAAAGACAGGAAAAATCATAATATGAGTTTGACATTTGCTTATGATTATTGTATATAGTTTATGATGCCCCTACGTTTTTGCTCGGAATAAAAGTGTTAGCGTTGTTCACGTCATAATTTGTCGAACATATTATTGACACATAATGCTTTAGTATTCTGTAGTACAGACAGGTCATGTTAGGATATTACTCTTAGTATATGTTACGTTAGGTATGTTAGGTATTTTATATAAAAATTGTTATTTTCCATTACTTTTGTGGTATTAATTAAGCGCAAATTTTAAAGAAATATTATTATTCCCTTATGTTATATTCAAATGACAGTCCTGTTATCCTAAAAGGTTGAACGCCGATTCTATTACTTTAGAATGTCCCTCTTTATGTTATATTAAAATGTTACATTTAATTCATTTATGTTAAATATTTTACTCTGTTTTATATTAACATATTGCTCTCCGCGCGTGTTATGTTAAGAGATTGGTCTCCGGTTGTATTACGTTAAAATGTTCCTTTTTATGTTATATTAAAACGTTACATTTAGTCCATTTTACGTTAAACATTTTACTCTGATTTGTATTAACAAATTGCTGTTTGTTGGTGTTACGTATTCTACACATACAGAACATATAAATATTAATTTTGCTGATGTTATTTTTAAATTGTGCTATTATTGTAATTTATGCTAAACATTTACTTTCCACTTATATTGTTTCGAAATTTTAATATTTAGATTAAGCAAGTACGTGTACGTCATGTTAACATTTTACTTTTCTGTTATCTGGTGTTAATGGTCGTTTATCTGATGTTAATTATTCTTCTATTCAAACACGTTATGTTAAATTATTATACTTACTTGAAGTATGCTATGTTGAAAAAGAGGGCACTCTCCTGGTATATAATTTTTAAATTTTATTCTACCTTTAGATGACGATATTTATTTATATATTATACTTAGAATATAATATTTTAAAAGAACAGCTTATATAAGATATCGTGTTTGTCTATAAACAGTGTTGCCGTGCAAACTACATCGCAGTTATGGAAAAAAAATTCTTAGGCTTTTATAAAGTGTTTTATTTTAAATGCTATTATAAAAAATCTATTTTGCCGAGCTTCGACAGTATTTACTAAAACCTAAGCAGCTAATGTGTATACTCGACCAAAACCAAGATAATTTTTTGTAATTTCTTCAGAATATCAAACTGCTAGCGTTTTGTTTTGCGGGCTTCCTGCTACATTAGATGCTGTGCAAGATATTTGTATTCTTCTTTGCTTTTATCAAATTATTCTTGAGATTTGATATAAAAAAAAAAGAGAAAAAGAATGTTTTGCACGGTCTGCTGTAAGAAAGACCCTAAGGAAAAATTTTTTTTTTTTGATTCAAAATGCAATGTGTCGTTTTTTTTGTGCTTTACCATGCTTGCTTAGTTAATATACTGCTTAAGCGTTCAAGTACTAACAATATCGTTACGATAGTCTTCTACCGACTATAAGTGACTAATGACAAAAATGTGAGAGATTCTGTAGATTTGCATTTGGCATATAAGGGAATTTATTAAAGCCATACATACAATAATGAATATCTTTTTAAAGGAATGAATTAAAATTTTTACAACATAGAAATGTACGAACTAGTATTTTCAATGGTCTGTTGACATGTTTCACTTAACAAAAATTACTTTTTAACGAATAACGTTTTGTGTTGTATTTTTGAGACGTTGACAATTTCATAAATGATTATATGCGGGTCTCGCATGACATTTCTGCAACACTTCTGAAGAAATGCATCGTAAGTAATGAAATTTCTAACAAACTTGCCACAGTTTTTTACAATTACGTTGGGAAAACCGCATAATTGTCGTTATATATTCTAATAGGGAAGCCTAAACAATATTGAGCTTTCACACTTTATTCAAACTCTCACTAACATTTGAGCTAAGTGTATATATCGTTTGTATTATGTGCTCCCCATAAGTCTTTTACTGTGAATTTTTTTTGGCCGTTTAATGTCTATGCATACACTTTTGTTTATACTTCAGAGATACTAAACATTGAGTAAATCCAGTTAATATGTGTATAACTTTGATAATGAATTTCCATTTAGTGCTCACATCACTCAGGAAAACTTAGAAAAAAACTCTCTTTATATGTTTTTCTTCTCTTCGCTTTTTTCCATTCTTTGCTATTTCTATTGTTGATGCTTAATAACTTCACTCTTATTTCTCTCTCTCTCTCCTTTTACTGATAATTCTCCCATTTTTTGGGAAGAGAAAGCATTTTTTTTTATTGCCGGGATGCTCTATAAACTTCACCGTAAAGTACTTGTGTATAAATAAATGCGAACCGGAAATGCACTTAAATTTATCCCAACGTATAAATATCACATAAAACAGTAACATTGACAGGATGTAACCTTGAACTACTTTATTATATATATATAGACACATTTAAATTTTTTTTCAATTATCATTTGAACGCATGTACTTATGTGTCTGTATACTTTATACCAATGAAGGTTTAAAGCTATGTGTGCATGTATAACTTGATATATATACTCATACAATTAAAGTTTTTTACCAAATATTACTTGTGCGTCACAATCTTCACATTTAAACATACAGGATTAGAGTTTTTTTTGCTTTTTGGAAGGTTTTATCTTGCGATTTATATTCCTGTGTGTGTGTGTGTATTGTAAACGGACGGTGTACGGTAAATAATGAGATATGATGGTTGGACGTAAATGATGATGATTTTATGATTTTATTTACAAAAATTTTTCCCTTTATTAGTTAGACACTTTAACTCTGTAAAGGAAAATGTATTTAGAAAACTTTTAAAAATGTAGATAATTCAAGTATTATGTGCTTAAATATCGCTCCAATAAACCCATGGCTTGCCTCGGATTGCACCTATCTAGAGGATATACTCTATATCTATGGCGATTCTGGCAGTCGAGAATTAAAGCACATTTAAGTAATAAATACTTATTTAGGAGATCTGGCGCATCTATGGCGATTCTAGCAGTCGAGAGTTAAATCCAAGAAAAATCGAACGGGCTCTGAAGCATATTTGAGCAGTCAAGTGACTCGTAAAGTGATGAATTTTGTTTGATATACAACTACAGAAATCATTCCCTTAATTATCTTATGGTGTTAGTATGTCTAAAAATTAGCTCTCAGCATCAAGGGCATCAATCTAAAGTGTATATCAAAAGCCTTGTGGCTAAACACGGTGCAAAATGAATTCAAATATTTCACTTGAATTTATCAAGGAAAGTATTTGAATTAACCTTGTAACGAACGTAAGTATAGCAAATAATCGATATAAATCAATTTATAATAAGCAATTAGACAAATATAAGAACACAAACGCCTGCATATAAACTTAGAAAATTCTTATAATAATAAAACAAAACATTTTACATTTCACAAAAGGGTTGATTGGACTTTAAAGGTAGCGTTGCATAGCGAGCAAAAAGAATAATATAAAAAAAACCAAAACACCCCATTCCCCTTGCATTAAATGCACAACAGCCAACAAGGACACGTGTTTGTGTGCCTCGTTAAGTAAGCGATAAAGAAACGAAAATACAAACATAGATAAAAGAGCGAAGAGGAGTAAATTTCTCTCTTTATTATTCAGTCAAAAAGTGATGCAGAAATACTTTCTAATTGAATTAATTTCATTTAATTCATTTCTTTCTTCTCGTATATGCTTTGGACTTTCTTCCAATGATGTGTGCGATCTTCCTTCTAATTAATTTAGAGGCGAATCCGGTGAATTTTGTGACTTTTCATACGATTTTCGTTCGACTAAGAAAAGGTCCACTTTATTGCAACGGCTGTTAAAAATTGCAAAGCGATAACTGATAAAAGTATAGCAACATTAATAGACACTTAGAGAGAACGATTTCTTAGCGATATTTTGTTTAAGAACAAAAATTGCTCAGAATAGGAGAAAAAATTTGAACACAACAATTGCAAGCTATTTGGAATGAAAATTCGTATCATATATCTAAAGCAATCGAACTTTAAAGATAATCTAATTAAAAGCTTGCATAGGAGATATATATATATATATATATATATCATTCAGAACTATGGATACCATAGGGATCTAAGCCCAGCGAAAGATGACGTGTTACGCTTTATGAAACAATGCACTCAGAATGCAATAGAAGACCATTTTGCGCGAATTACTGCGACTTCTAATTCCAGACATGACGAGCGAACGAGTGAAGCAGCAATTGCTAGATCAATCAAGGAAACGACTAAATTGCCTAAAGGAAGGGCTCTAATAAATTTGTTTTATTCTTTAGATATTTGCATCTCGGTTTCTAATTTTATTTTATTTTGCATTGACAAAATACTGATCACTTGCTAAGCACTCTTTGAATTTTTTCAGTTTCAGTTTCATATTGTATGAAAAAGGAGATTATTGCCGCCCCAAAATGGAGGGAAAAGCGATAAATAATTAGTTATATTATTATAATTAATTATTAATCAGGGAAAGCAGGTATATATGACTTCACACTATTTTTTGATACTTACTACCTCAAACCAATACTGAAAAAAACGTACAGTTTGTAATTAATTATTGCTGTTAATATTGAGACGTGCTAATTGGTCGATCGGACTCGTTTTTGCTTTAAAAATACTTGGTTTTAAAACGATTATTGTATTCAATATTTCAGTTTACAAGTAAGTTTCCAATATTCATAAATTCGTAACTTCAAATTTTTATTTTTGTCTTTCCGTCGTATTTCGACTATTCTCCAACTAAAATTTCAAACGATTTATAGAAATATTTCGTCTATATTACATATTTATTATAGATTGCAATATACCTTTCTTTATGGGATCTTCACAAACAACGCCTACTTTCAAATTTGAATTTTGTCCAACATTTAAAAATGTGTGCCACCAAATTTCACGTTTCTATTCCAATTTTGCGATCGTAAATGTAGCAACAAAAAAAGACGGACGGACAGACAGCATAAAATTGATTCAAAGTTTCAGGCTTATGAAGAATATGTAGCCTCCCTTTGCGGTACCTCTGATGTGTAATTATGAGTTTTACAAATGGAAGGCAGAACAAATCTAATATGCTACCTCCTACCCCTTCAATCCTTTGACAGCGGTAGTACAAAATGGTTTTAAATTAGTATGAGAAATTCATGCATTTTAATTACCTTTAATTTTTGTTAAATAAATTCGATATTTTCTTTGTAAACGAAGAAAATTGAGGATAAATTGAAAATAAACACTTGTTTCGTCGTTACGTTTGCTTTCCGGGCTTTTCTAACAATGTTTTGGTTAACTTTTGTTTTTGTTTTACTTGCGTTATTTTCTTCTTTTTTTCAATTCTTTTGCTTCTAGTGATTTTCGTAAACTTTGCTCTGAAAGAGAAAAAAACACAAAAAAAATCATCACAACTCTCGTATGCAGGCACTAACGCTTGCTTAGGAAATTTAAGAAGTTTCTTTTAATCGTTTTTCCTTTTTTTTGTTGATTTTGTTTTTTTTTGTCTAATTTGCATTTATTTTATTGAAATAGACTGAACCAAGCAAACTATGCATAGGTTGTGTGTGTTGTATGTAAGTAAAGAAATGTGGTTATTTTTAATTTTCATTTTCGATTTTGCATACACAGACGCACACATCCATAAACATGTTTTATAGCTAGAGCTACAGCCGACATACATAACTATTTAATTATGTGCTTATTTTTAGCCAATGCTTTGCCTCTCTTCGAATCATTATTTCGAATATTTAAAAATATTTCAGCCTTTACATAAAATTTCATCACTATATGTAAAAGCAAAGTTTTCAAAAAAAAAAAAATACAAATTTGCAAAAAAATTCTTTACATCACGTGCTTTACGTTTTCGTAATCGAATTAGTGATACTTTGAGATTTTTTTTTTTTGTAAATTTTCAAAAAACTTCGTCGCTTCCTTTCACCTTTTCTACTTATGTATTATTTACTAATATGCTAAGTTGTTGTTGTTTTTTTTATATTTCACTTTACTTTTCTTGGCTTTTCCCCGTTGCAGACTTTGTTCTACCCGTTACTCAGTCTGTTCTGTGTTCATTTAAATTTTCAAAACCATCCGTTCTAGTCTCAATTCGTCCGCTCGATTTCGTGCATTAGTTGACATCCTTAGAAAAAAATAAAATTAACTTGTCAGAAACAACTGCTACAGCCTGCAAAATATCAGGGTTGTTATTTCTCTATAGGTATTTACTGATTGAAAAATATCAGGGTTGCAAATTGCCGGCATACCCGGGTTGCAAATTGCCGGCACAACCGGGTTGCAAAGTGCAACTCGTTAAAAGAGCTTACAGGCTCTGAAGAACGAGTGGATTACGTTTGGAATTTGAAGTTTAAAGGTGCTTTGGAACCTATTGAGCAATAAGGTTTAAATCTTGTACCATTATTTAACATTAGTGTGTATTTCATTTGGCTCGTTGGCTTTTCATAAAATAGGAATACTGTAAATGGTGGATGTGCTTTTTAAGATTAAAATTCGCTTTTTCAAGGATAAATTTTTTTCAGTTGCTTGGTTTTCGTTCGGGATATTCAATACATGCTATGCAATAAAAACAAATTCGTCATCGATTGCAATCACAAGAATTTCATTTGTCACCTTTGATAAATATGATTTCTTTTCATATGCATTAACTGTGACACTTGGACTTATTATAATATTGAAAAGTATCTCAACTGTACGCACCTATATAAATAACTACATATCGTAAATACTTGTGCACACCTATGTAAATATAGCTTTTAATTCTATTAGTAAACTGCAAATAAAATTACAACAAACAAACAAAATGTTAAGTAAAATTACAAAATTCTTGCAAATTTCTTTCAACATATAGGCATCAATAAAGGATGTAAAACAAGAATCTTTGCTAACTATATCGTTATTATTCATGATGTATTGAAATTCTAAAGTAAAAAGTAAGAAAAAAACCTATTAAATTCCTCTTAAATAACGTTGACTGGGCAAGAGCAAACAACTTCTCTTCAAGAAAGTGTTTTCCTTACAAAAGTAAGAAATTATTTTTGTTAAAAATAGATACAGACAAGACATGTGCTTGACATTTCATTAGGCTTTTTAAAGAAGAAGAAATTTACTCAATATTTTCTTAACAAATATGCAGACGCACTCAATCTGACCACAAACACAGGACCAATTTGTTAATAATTTTATTCCCTTGTTTATATGGAATGGATGGTGGAAGAGAAGTATGTTTCATTAATAGTTTTGTTCATGTCGCTATATATTCACATATTTATATTCATATATTCATATGTTCATAAAATTATGCTTTCGTATATTCGTAATCACATTCTTAATTCATCCCGTTCTCCGTACACTTCGAATTTAAAAAATGCAGATAGAAAACTGAAACGTAATGCATACATTTCCATTCCTTTTTCATGGACCAATTGCTAGCTATAAATAAATTCTATACAGCGTTAATCTCAGCGAATGCAATTAAATTTGTACATCCATAATCGCATAAGGTATCTTCACTCTGAACTTATAAACCAAGAACGGATCGTTATTGTAATTTGTTCTAAATCCGATAAAATAAAATTTGTTCGTCTACTTCTTATCTGCCAGAATTTTGCAAAAACAAACGCATAACGAAATGAAATCTTTTGATTACAACAGCATTAAAGAAACCAAACATAGAAAAAAAGGAAACAAAAGTGAATAAAACTCCTCATTGCTTTTTTTCCTGTAAACAAACTGTACTTACATAAAACGAAGAAAATATAAACAAGTTGGATATAAAGAATAAATGAAGACAAATTTTTCCTTTGCCTTGGCCTTGACGTTTCGTTGCCGAAATGCTGCTGATAAAATATAATCGGTTTTGTTATACGAACGTTTTTGCCCTTTGTGTGTTGTTTAAGTTCTACAAGAAGGCGGAATTAAGGTAGAAATCTTTAACATAATATATTAGAACGTTGAATAAATTTCCGCACCTTTCCAATTGCTTCCTACTTCATATGTAAGATGGTGATGCATCGATATAGAAGGACTAAAGGCAAGCTTGAAATTTCTTCTATACCATTCCACCGAAGTATAAACGACTTTCTTGTAACATAACAAACTTCGTGCAAAGAAGATTATTTGCGGGAAATTTTACTCCGCGTTACTGCTTACTATTTTATTCAAAAAGAAAAAAAAACAGAGGTTCAAGCATGCGCCCTCTTGGAAATACCGAGAGCATAAATTCGCTTAGACACTTCAAAAGTAATAATTTTGATGCTGAAAATAAAGATCGATTTACCGCATCGAAAAGTTTTGCAGACGCTGGCTTAAGTTTTAGTATTATTAGAAATTAATCACACAAATATCAGTTTTAATACGTTTGAAAGCATTAGAAATAACTTAAAAACAAGGCTATTGGGTACTGTATCTGAAGCCATACCGCAAGTAAGCGTAGGAAATCCTCGGATAAGCCCATCAACCCATCAAAAACGTCGACAAAGTGGTGTGTGTCCTCGATTCCAAGCTACTGCTTTGCATTTGAAGAGATCAGCTCGATTTTGTTCCTTATTAACTGCCTAAACTGAATGAAACCATCACGGGACATCGTTATAGACTAAAATGAATACGTCTGAGCGTTGAGGAAAGAACGACCACAACATGAGCGGTAGCACGATAAAGTGATTTTACAGCATAACAACATTCGGCCTCATGTTGCAAAATAGATAAAAACTAGCTTGACGGCACATGACATGGCTGAGAAGTACTTCCATTCTTATGAAGATTGTCAGAAATGGGGAAAGGAAAATACATAGTCCCAAAACGCTTCTAGGTGTAAAAATAGTAGCTATAGAGTCCCGTAATGCTTTTAGTGACAGTTCTTTAATGATTGTTATACCTACCATCGAAAGATCGGAGCATATTCATTTTGTCAAATTGTTTGCAACACCCAGAAGGAAGCATCGGAGACTCTGTAAACTGTTAGTACTCTTGATCAGTATAAACTTCTAAATCCGTGTGCAAAAACTAACTGACGAAGTAAGACGTTATTATTCGTAAAATAAATTGGAGGATCGTGTAGCTTGCGAAGTGAAGCTTGCGTTTCCACCATGTAAGGTAAGGCTATAAAAAAACTTGAACAATGGATAAAATCACGCACGGATGGGCAAAATGAAATCTATCCAAATCGTGACCTGATAAAGAATAAGTGTGATTTATGATTTCTTCTGTTTGATATAACAATAAAATTTACACAAATCATCTACGAATGAATAAAACAATAGTCTACCAGACATAAATCTTTGAACTGTGTTAAAAAAAATCCACTTTTTTTTAAATTAAACTAATTTTTGGAAAATGTATCTTAAAGATATTTTTAGGTAATAGATATGTTCCGCTTAGCTAGCAAGTATCAACCAATCAATCCGGCCATGCGTTTTCATACCATACTATGCTATAAAGAATAACAATCACGACAACAATCTTACCAATGAAACTGAACACTGCATTTTTACAAAAATATATATGTTCTCTTTTTTGTTTTAGTTTCGGTGATGAATTTACTGCTATTGTTTATTAGACGGAAGTCAAGTAGACAGATACAAACAAACAAATTCAGACAGCAAGTTTTGGAACTTTAAAGAAAAAATGAAGCTGAAAACGGATTGTATTCATTGCTTTTAAGCAATTATTCGCAAGCGCTAACGCGCTTTGTTAGATGAATTTCTTTCAAATCGTGCAGAATCCAAATATCCAGCTTTCTAACGCGACTGACAGGTTTTGAATGCTTCTGAATGGCTGCATTTGACACATTTAACTTCTTTGCAATCTCCCGTGTAGTTACATGACGATCCGCTTCGATGATGGTTTTGATTTCAACCTCATTAAGCTCAACTGGTCCAATTGAACGTTAGTCATCTTTAAGAGAAAAATCTCCAGAACGGAATTTTTCAAACCAATTTCGGCATTGCTTTTCTTTAAGGGCTTCATCACCGTAAACACCACGTAACTTTTTGGTGACTTGCACTGCGTTCTTTGCTTTAAGAAAACAATAAAGCAAAATACGGCGGATATGTTCGCGCTTGGACTCCATATTAATGTGGAATCATCGCAAAAAACTAAAAATAAATATTTTTATTTAAATAAATTCATTTTAAGGGCTTGGAGAATTAGTTAGATGTTCCAAAAAATGGTTCTTAGCCAACAATTGAATTGTATTGCAAAAAGACAAACGTAGTGTAATGCAATTGTCGACAATTGCAATATATTTGGAACAAAATTACGGAGTGGGAGCTAGTTCAAATATATATTTCGAAAGCGAAATGGATAACACAAAAGTGCGGTTTAATTTTTCTTCATTTTCATGTTTGGGTTGATCAGCAATGATATCGAATTTTCTTAAATTTATGGAATTTGTCTGATGTTATAATAATAATAAATTTAGTCATATTATCGGCAAATATAAAATATAAACAATACCATAGCATGTGTCACCGTTGTGTCTACATAACATATTGTCATGCATTGTAAAATTTTCAATTTATTTTTAAAATGCACTTGGAGCCATACATCTTACATCTGCGGCTGTGGAAATACATCAGATGAACGCTTAATATTTTCTTTTTTACTGTGATCGAAGAATTGCTCAATAGCTACAATTTTGTAACCCACTGTAAGTAGTCATATATTGTTCAGTAACCTGCCAATATTACTTTTTGTAATACTTACAAGCGATGACATTTTCACATATCTCCTTAAGCAATGTTTCATTTTGCCAACGTTTACATTCATCGTTGCGCGAATAACAAAAAACATGTAAGTAAATGCAAACAAGAAGAAAAAAGTAAATAATCAAGTAGGCAAAAGAGAAAACCAAGTTTATTTTAAATGTCAGGAAAATACGATGAGGTTGAAGTGATGGTTGACAAATCGAAAATAGCTAGCCATGCGTACAAACGCCGCCTAGTAGTTCTGTAAAAAGTTTAAACAGCAGTGCCTCACCGGTAGACGTTAATCGAAGGTAAGATCATTAATTTCATGCCATTGGAAGATATAGTATAACATGTTTTGTGCTGCGAAAAATGTTTGAGAAGGACTTAAGTTTCTTTTGGGGGAAAAACTGAATAAGAATATATACTCAGCTTTATTTCAAGTAAATGACAGACGAATTTATATATGTATATATATATATATATATATATATAAACTTTTCTTTTCCAGGAATTGCTTTTTCTTTGGTGCTTTGAAACTTCAGTAGGACTTGAAATGATATATACGCGATTGTCTTAATAGCACTTAATATTAATTACTTACAAATACCAATTGCAGAACTGCCGTGCTGTTGACACGTAAAGCCCAGGCGGCTCTTAAACGGCCAGCAGAAACTCCCGCAACCCCGGTAAAAGAGGAAAACACAAATAGCAGCAGCGGTGACATGGCGGTATCTGATGTTCCTTTAATGTCTTCGATGAATAGCGCAATGACTACATCGGTTGTTGCTGCAGCTGCTCTGGGATCCCCGGCTTTGTCGATATCTAATAAATACAGCGGGGGCCTTAATCAGCTGACGCCTTTATCAGCCAGTCTAAGTCAGGTTACGACGAGTTTGGCAGGAATGCACGGCATAAACGTTTATCAGAGATGCGTAACAGTGCTTCCATGTCGCCAAAAAAATCACCTAAATCAGCAGCCGTTGTTGCTGCCACACATGCACCGCCATTGCCTGCCGTGCCACCTATACAAACACCTCCCGCTCCAAACCTGACCAATTACGAGCGTATGCCCGACAAGTTTCGTACGAACTGTAGTGCACAAAAGACTTTATTGCAAGTAGTTTCCTATACTGCAACATTGTCTTTAAGATAGAAAGTAAACAGGTTGTTTGGGCTGCCAAAAAGCGTTCATATAGGACCATACACTCTTAGTGAGATTATTTTCTTATTGTGAGACAAGGAGAGACTAAATGAAAAGCTTGCAGAGCAATACTTAGGAAATAGTAAAAAAATTATATAATTTTTATAAAATTTTCAAGTGGAGTAGCTTTTCATATTATATACAGAATTTGACGTTAGCCTACCTAATAGGTATATGTTTACTCCTGACCAGTTTGAAATGTTAATTTCTTTTAGACTCATTTCGCTACTTTCATGGCGTATTAGAAAACTCGTTTGTTAGAAAACTGCTATAAAACTAAATGTGTAGGCCCTTAGTCCCTAGAATCGATCAACGCAAATAATATTTCGGATGATTCGAATAATAAATAATTTAGTTTTCAAATGTGGTAAATATTGAAAATTAGTCTTAGGAAAGACAGTATCTAAAAAATGCATACTTTACCCATAAAATATAAACTTATTTTATATTTAGGGTTTTGTGAACTTTTATAATAATTGGGAATATACAAGAGTTTTTGTGCAACATGACAAAAGTCAAAAAAATAAATGGCAACTTTATAACTATTAACGGGGAAAAGACACTTTGTGGTTACTTCTATGTTTTTTATTTGATTGGTTTAAACTATTATATTAAGAAAAATTTAATGCATTTAATTAAAACGTTTCAATATTTTGTTTTTATTTACATTTAAGAAAAAAAATTTTTTATAAAACTATAATCCATAAATATTATTATTGCGTGCATTATTGCATGTTTGTTGTTATCGTTTTTATATAAATAATTTTCATTTACTTAAATTCAGCATCCAGCGATAAAAATATTGGAATATTGTCATTACTTTTGTAACAAAAAAAAGGTATGAAATGTGCGGAAAAACAGGTACATTAACTAATAATCGATTCAATCATTTTCGTGCGTACGTCGCACTGTTATGACAATATGAGAAGGAAAAAAGAAAGTAGTATATATATACTCAAAACTAAAATAAGCGGAATTACCCGAGAAGAAAACTTATAACAGTCGAATATAATATTTCGGAACCATTTGCGGAAAGTGTAGCATTCAATTGATCCCGGTTCCAAATTTTACGCATATATGGATCAATTACCTACAAATTTGATAATATTTCACTCTGTGACAATTCCTAATATTCGTAAATTTATCTCTGACGTTGAGTATACAAAATGCCACTCAGAGTGTTTATAAACATTTTACTTGCTTTTTACGCTTTATTATTAACTAAATTTTTAATTGAAACTTATTTTCTATTCTCATTCAAATGTACAAAGTCAAACTGTTTATGTGAATTCATAAAACCCCATAAACTTTGTTAATTATTTAAATCGAAAAAGTTTTTTCCACATAACTTATTCATAGATTTTTTGACAAACGATGTATTTGAAAAAAGAAATCGCATTTTTGTATTGTTTATTTAATAATTTTTTATATATATTTAAACAAAACTTAAGTTGCAAAATTTTTATAAATGTTTTGGAAAAGTTTTTATTAAAGGAGAGATGGGTTGATTAAACGAACTTTCATAGTAAAAATCCAACTCGTTCAAAATAATTAAATAGCGGAGCCTGAGATTCATCAATAGAACTCTCAATTTATTAACTCTTTCCCCGCTTATGTCTAATTTGCGTTATACATAAGGTGTGCTGGCTGATTTCAATTTTCCAAAAATATTTAGTCACTATCCTCTCGATCAAAGGTATATTTTCTTTAGCGCAATAAACACAACCAAACATGAATCATCCTAACAAATTTGAAAAAATTTGAGTTGTTTGTTAAAGTTGATGTTGACTTTGACGCAGAAACGCTTAGGAAGTGTACATAAAGACAGGATATCATTACAAGAAATCTTTATGAATATAAATTTAAGCTATATATAAATATAGAATCATCCGTTCCTTAGTCTGAATTTGACAACCTTACATCAGCAACATACATAAAACAGAACTGTCATTCAGGGCATCAAATGTTTAGTGTAATGTTTGACATTTTACAATATCGATCGTCTAATAACTATTAAATATGCTAAAATAGTAAAAACTTCTCTAATTTTATTCAATGCCAAGAGTTCAATAAATTTTTATATTTACTAACTTATATACACAAAATATTCTTATCCGAAATAGACAAAAACTTCGGGTCTCTTAATAATCAGCTACACACTTACGGAAGGCTAAACAATTTACAAAGTTAAATTCCATATTGAAAAGTAAACTTTAAGAATACTAAAGGTAGTACTAACAGCAGGGGCGGCAGCCAGGCATTATAATTTAATATTGTCTTCATTAACTTTATAGTTGACGAGGGTGTCATAAAATACAGATTACCAAAGTCTATGAAAAATCGATACGCTGTGCGAAGTGGTTGATTTAATTCGTGGTTAGTACGAATTGGAAGCAGCTTTATAAGCCAATAATTCCGGTATAATCTTGCCGGAATATGAATATTTACCTCATTCAATAAAAACAGCGAATAACATTCACCAGATAATAATTTAATAACAAACGAGACACTCAACCAAATACGCCTACTTTCCAATGTTGAAAAATGTAACAGCTAAAAACCATTCTCCTAAGGTGGTTATAGGGTGCTTGGGTTACACACCAAGGTTTTTGCACCGACTCGATTTGATCTACGTAGCATCTGGTAGGACCACACAACAATGGACTTCTCCAAAATAGGCCTAACCAGTGTAGTAAGGTGTATGATATTTATACCGTTTAAGTGTTGCCACCTCCGCTTCATTTTTGAGCTGAATGTCATAATTTTTAAGAACATAAATCAATAAGCAAATGAGTTTGCTACGCATTTGATTGTTCGATTTGTAATTATATATACCGAAGAATTTAAAAATCGCGTAGTTTGTAACCCCGCAAATAACTTAATTACCCCAATAACGCAAGAAGTGCAATTAAATAACAATTTACTAAATAAGCTTCGAAATATTTTCGTTTATTTGGCTTTTGAAAGTGATTTATAGTATTCCTTTGTTCCCTAAATTTGATTAAAGTAATTTTATAATTATTTACTTAAACAATGTTTCTTTGTGATCTGAAAATCGGGACGATTAACTTTATGTATGTAATAAAAAATTTATATAAAAAATCTTTTTTTATTTTTATTAGTGTTTTGTCTATTTTTTCGAACTTTATACACCCACAAAGTAAAAAAACGAACAATACGTTGCATAGTTTCTAATTGTCAAATGTTTACAAACATACATCAAAACCAAGTTAAACTAAAATTACGTGCAAATTTTGCTAGGTTCATTTTTCAGCATATGGTTCGCTTTCTCAAAACGTCCATTGCAAATACACTAAATGATCACAAAGATATTTATTTTTATCATTTGTTATAAACAACTTGATTTAAGCTTAAACACACTGAATTGTAGAAAATAATGAAATTCAATAATAACTTGCGAAGGCCGCGTCTAGTGGTTAAGACGTCCCATTGTTTGTCGGAAGACTCGGGTGCGAATCTTGGTGCGGTCACGCTGCGATAACTTTTTTATTTGAATAAGAGAGAGATATACAATTTAATAAGAGAAACACATATTTCAAAAAAGTCAAAATCGAGGTGTTTCGGTGAGTGATTCCAAAAGTCACGTTCCATTTTTCTAAGCTTTAAGCCACCATCGGCATCACGAGTTCTATCTTGCATACGCTATCTAACAAAAGTCTGTAACGAAACGCGAGCGCAGAAACGTTGCTAACACGCCGCAGCCAAGATTAATCGGGCATTAATTTTGCGTCCATTTTGGCCACTAAAGATCAGTTCTTAACCACGCAAACGATAGCCATACTAATGTAGGTAATCCTTTGCACATTGACAGCATCATTGAAATTTGTAATATCGCCAATTTCTCCTTTTTAGGAAAACCTTACTTTACTTTTAGGCATTCAATCAAACGAACATATGTCACACATAAATTACAGCTACATATATGATTGTATATATCACCCTTACTAAGTGTACACGCTTCTGGGCATATAACTTTTCACAGAACATTTTTTGGTAAATAAATT
>KK351046.1:0-19447 GCA_000671755.1 Glossina brevipalpis
TTCACCTCCACACAACGCTGTTAGCGTTTATGTTACTCTCAACAGTACTCTCAGTATATAATATGTTATCTACCACTATGTCAAACCAATATTTAACATAAGTAAACTAGTGGTGTAATTATACAAGCTTGCACATGTAGTGGAGCAGCCAAAAAAAACGGTATAAAAGCGTCGACGATAAAATTAAATCTTTCTTTTATTTGACAGCATCCAAGCAGTAAGTAACTAAGTAGCTTGTAGTAATTACATATGCTATCTTTCCTTCCCCTGTACACGACGTGGTCAATTAGATATGTGTAAGCGTGCAAGAAGCTCTTGCATAACTGTCTCTCGGTCCTGTCAAGGGAATGTCCTTCCTTCCTTGCGTGGCTGTCCCCCTCGGCCGTTTCAAAGGAATGTCTTTCCTTCCATTACCATGTGCAGAACGTGGCCAGCCGTCGGCGTTTGGCTTTGCTTTTTGCACAGGATGCGACCTTTTTAAAAGGCCGTAAGAACTATGTTGTATACACTTTACCGGAAGAAGTTATCTAGCTTTCGCATAAAGTTTGAAGCACATGGGCGAGTTAATTTTTAACAAGCGCTTATATACTAAGTAAGGTATCGTTTTAGAAAAAACAGTAATAACTATTTGACAAAACACGTCTTATTTTTGAGGAACTCATATACAGATGTAGTTCGGATACTAAAACTGAATTACAGTTAATAGAAAATCTCGATTTTTACTATTTGCTCTACAAATCTCAGATTAACCAAAGAAAAATTTGATTTTCGTAATAAATTTTAATATATCCACTAGCAGATGGTTCCCGCCTAAGTATCCAAAGCTTCAAAGCTTGTAATTGACGTTCCCAAAATTAGCCTTTAGAGCTAATTCAGGTAAATATTATTGATAAACCTCATCTAATAAAGCCTCTTTTCTTATCACCGCATTATAACGACTTAAAACTCTGAATTTTTAAAAGTGTTTGTATTGTAAGTACAGCCTACCTTATTATAGCCTCGAAGTTCATACCATTTCTTCTGCGCCAGATAATTAAAAGTCTTAGGCATAGTACGACGAAAATTTATCCGTGAAATGCTATCGATGCCCCATAAAATTAAAGATGTTTTTCTTCGCGCACTAATATTGAAATCGTCGTGCGTACGATTTTTGACTTGAACTAGGAAAAAAGCATCTTTTCGCTTAATCGTTTTGTGAGTTAAATTTAACTTGCAAACGACCACCAGGCTATCAACATGCGAAGGTACCATGTAATCTTGGAGAAAATTCGTGCATGGCAATAAACTGCAAGCATTACAATTAAAATGAAAATAATTTATAATAATGAAATCAATTTATTAATCATTCTTATTGAGGGGGGCAAGAAAATTCTTTCGGTGTTCACAGGTAAATAACTTTATAATTATTTCGTAAGGCTTCAGTGGCTGCCAATGTTATATATATATTTCTCTTCTCTAAACAAATGTAGGATTGTTAAGGCCATATCGATAGGCGAACAAGCTGTGTTATATAAAAAGGTGTGATATGTAAGAACTGGAATCATCGCCAAAATGTCATCATAAATGAAGAGAATATTGCAACGTTTGTTAGAATATTTAGATTATGCAGCTTTTTCAGTATTCTATCGTTTCTTCGACAAGTGCTTCTTCATTTATAAAATCAAAGATAGAATTGTTGGGAAACCCGTGTAACAGTTTAGGTTTGGAACCTCATGATTTCTTGTTATTCCCACGAATCAAATATTAATTGCAAAAATATTTTAAGAAAGCGATAGAAGCAGATGCGTAATAAGAAAATCCGATCTCGTTGAGAACTGAAAAGACTATTATGGTAAATGTTCCCAGAAATTTGACGAATTAAATTAAATGGCGAAAGTTTCAAAAAAAAAAAAAAAAAAAAAAAAAAAAAAAAAAAAAAAAAAAAAAAAACGAACCTTCCTATGTGAAAACAAGAATTTACCAGTGAAGCATATTTTTCAAGAATAAGTTCATAGCAAAGATTTGAACCTCTGATCGCGTTAATCTAAGTCAAAAAATTATCGCTAGCATATATAATTTATTCATGACGACTTTCTTTCTCAGGGACACTTTTGTTAGTAAACAAAATTGTGAATCTTAGTTAACAATTTCAAGATTTATTACTCAAACCCATAAAAATTAAGTGTTTGATCCGCAACTGCTGATTGCGAAATATTCACAGAATACTTTCTTTCAGCGAGCATATTCAAGTTATTAAATCGGAAAGCAAGAGCCGACTGTTTTGAGTCAACTTCAGAAAGTTTTATAAAAAAAAATTGATAAAATTATATTCGACTGTGGCTGAATTTTTTAAACCCACAAAAAAAATTTTCATAGAGAGAGAATTAATGGGCTGAAGTTGATTAATCATTTCGGTTTTTGTACAGGATAGTATAAGATCACCTATAATAATAAAAGACGCATAAAACGAATCGCACAAATAAAAAGCACATAAAAATGCACCAAAGAAAGGCAGATTGAAATGTACTACGTACTTTTTGATAAAAATTATTCTACATTGTAGTGGAAATGGAAATTTGTCATCCTCATATATTTTATGAGAAAAAAAAAAAAAAAACAGAAAAAAAAGGACTAAAAACCTCGCAAAAGCGAAGAAAGGACTACAGATATCTATTTTAACCGATTTAACTAATTTCCACCGGTGATAAACTGATGTTTGTCCAGCATTTTAAATTTTACGACGGAGAGACACCATTAAACTGAAAGAACTTTCTTGCCAACCTAACATTTTCGTATACATTACACATATCGTAATTAATTACATAAATTGAGAGTCAGCCTTTGCGCCAGTTCCACTACGAATGATTTCTTGATAACAACATTGTAATGAATTCTCCCGTAATGTTAAATTCTTATAAGGATTATATTCCTGTGCAACTTTCATGTCCATTCGAAGAATGTATTGTTTTGCATTATTATCATACAGAACTTTTACAAAAGATTTATCTTTCGAGCAATCTGTTGCAAAATGAGGTTTATACAATTTTCGAATTTCTGGACTCAAAGGATTTATGTACGGTATAAAGCATTGACTCGTATTTAAAAAATATTTAATAGGAACATCACTTTCATTTGAGATTTGAAATCGCTTCAAAGTACTTGAATTAAAAGTAAAATTTATTTGCATTTTACTAACATTATTATGTCGAATATTTATTGAACTTTTAAAAGAATGATATGCAAATATTGTGAACAGGAAACAGTAAAATATTATATTTAGAAACCATTGAGCACATCTAATGGATGTAATATTGATGATAAGGCTTTTATAACATATTTTGCATATATTTGTTTCACTGGCGGTAGTAGTAGTAGTATTCGGTTCGCAACTAATATCATTCATTGGTAATCGTTCGTATTTTTGTTTATTACCACGCATTTCTTTTTTCTTTTTTTTTTTTTTTAAAACGGTTTTCACTCTTTTATGCCCTTATATATGCGAATTTCTCGAATTTTCGAATATCCAAAATAAAGGAAAGGTAAATATTATAAGTAATTCATTATAATAATATTATTTAGAAACTCACGAAATATCAACTAACGATTACTATTGTATTTTCAAGTACTGAAACCATGCAAAAATGGCAGAGCCTATATATATATATATAGATAGATTTAAGTGCATTCGCTTCCTCTAGAGTAATTTAACTAAAGTATGATATTTCTCTAACTAAATACTAAACTCTTACATCTCCTCTTTATGCACAATTACAAAATTTATATTTTTATATCCGTCACCAAAGAGGATGTAGGTATACCAGATTTGTTCTTACGTTTGTAACACAGACGTACAATTGAAATGTTAGAAATCCCACGTAAAATGTATATAGTTTCTTAGCAAAACATTTTCACAAATTTCACCTTTCACCGTTATATTTTTCCCTTAGTTCCTCAGTATCATGCATCTATCCATTTTTGTCAGAAATTGGGACACAGAAAGTTAAACGTTAACGTATATGATTCAATGATAGCCGTAGATCAAGTTCCAAAACGGGTGTGAGACGTGTCATAGTTCCACTGTATTATAACCTATAAACACATTCAATGATAATTATAGATCAAGTTCCAAATCGAGCGTAATAATGTCCATAGCTACGCTATATTACAACGTGGTAATAAGTAATAAATCAAAATTTCATTTCAGGCATCAATTCATCCTTTAATCGTAATTTGGTGTAGAATATTAAAAAGAAATCTGCAAGAACCCAATCCCAGCGCCCAGCTCTAACTTACAATCAATAATAAATGTTAATCCAAAACTGGCAATCGATTTGGTTCATTGGTTCTTTGTCAAGAATTGAAACAAGAAACTTGACATATAGCGGCGGGGAATGGGGCATGAAATGGGGTATGAAATGGGGCATGAAATAGGGTATGAAATGGGGCATAAGATGGGGTATGAAATGGGGCATGAGATGGGGCATGAGATAGGACGTGAAACGAGGCATGAAATAGGGCATGAAATAGGACATGAACGGAGACATGAAAGAGGGCATGAAATGGGATGTGAAACGCTCTCTACCATAACTTACGACCGGGGTAATAAATATTAATCTGCAACTTGAAGTCCATTAATTCATCCTTCTTTCAAAAATTGATATAAAAAATTTAGAACACTTGGCATATAGCCTCACAAATGATAGCCATAAAAAAAACTTAAAAATAGGCGAAGTGCCGATAGCCTATGTAGCTCAATCAGTCAATTCATTTCTTTAGTCTAAGAATTAATTTCATTAGTCGAGCAATTATAGTAATAATAATAATTATAATAATAATAAAAATGGGCGACAACTGCTCAGAGCATCTAAAATCGAACAATTTGAAGCAAATATTAATCAAAAACATTTCAAAATTTTTAAGGCAAAAATACTTATAAAGGTCCCATTTTATTAGACAAAAGACTGCAACTTGCAACCTATAAAAGATATTGAACTTGATACAAACATTTGATTTGTTTTGATATATAATGGCTGTCTGAATAGATCAGTGAATTGAATATCAATTCTGATCTAAAAACTGATCGCTTCGAAATTAAAAAAAGAAAATACTCTTCCTTTATAATGTTTATAAAATGATATGAAATAATTTGTATTAGAAATTCATCTCAATGCGAAGATAATTTTTTTGTCTTTACACGTTACTAAGGTTAGTTATTTAGATTTAAAAAAAAATTACCTAAAGCTTCTTTTCTCGGGATCACACAAAAAAAGTACAATTAATCATCTTTTAAATTCTAATATTTATTAAATTTAAAAAATCGATACAAATAATTAATAAGCTTATTTGCTCTATTTTTATATACACCAAGTATAGTATTATGTAAGACAGCGCGTTGAAATGAATGTATAGGATCCAAGGTGAGGGTTATATTTCATTTTCTCATTTGGTTTGTAACTACTAGAAGGAAATTTCGATGACTTCACAAAGTATATATATATATATTCTTGATCAATCAAATCAAATTTAGAATCGATTTAAACATATCCGTCTGTCCGTCTGTAATGTCTGTGGTAAATATTTTTTTCAAAAACTGAATCGTACAGATGTACGACAGATAGTAATTTCCTTGGAAGAATAGAAATGACTTTACCATCAGATACAAGAGGTGCAAACCTTCTTCTTTCATCTGCTTAATCTATAATATTTCCCAAAAAGCATCTACAGCAAGAGCTAAAGAGATACATATTCATAATCAATAAAATATTTTATGTTTTTTTTTTTTTATGTAATTTAGAGATTGTGGTGGGTATCAAAGATTCGCCCAAAGACGAATATTTCTTTTCTTTCTTATATTTTTTTCTATTACTCTAAGTAAAAAACATATATTTATATATATATATATATATATAAATATAAATATGTAGATTGTACACACAGATAAAAAACTACAATAAAGAAATGCTTACCAATGTTATGTATGTCAGAATGCAAATAATAATAAAAAATAATAATAAATAAAAATTGCAATTTTTTGACCCAACCGTTCATATTCATATTGAACTAATTAGTTTTTAATGTTTGACAACTTTATTCTCAAGAGGCTGATAAAAAAAAAACCACATGTAAGGGAAGAAGAAGATATTCACCTAAAGTATTCAAATAATTTTCAATCGAATATTTTCGAAAAGTATATATAGGAAGTATTGCATGAATGTAGTAGTTAGGATTCATTCCATGTTATCTCTTCCTTATCAAAAAAAAAATTTTTGAAAACTGCAATCGGTTTAATTAAAAAATCTTTAGAATAAATAAAATAAAACGTTACATTCGAACCAAACCGATCATTAAATGCTATATATATATATATATATATATATATATATATATATATATATATATATATATATACATATATATATCTAAGACGTATCTACAACAATTATCGATAAAAAAAAAAATTCAAATCTTGTTGCTATATAAAGGCTTCCTTTCTGTGGCGTGTCAAGGAGTCTCATATTAAAGTGCCAGTAACGCACATACACACAAAACTAAATTAATCATTGAAAGCATCGTCCAGGACAATGTCAAGAGAATTTTAAAAATTTCTTAACATAGCACGTAGCAAGCTGCTACGAAGTTATGAAGCTTGATTACTTGCTTTAATAATTGGCGAAATATCATTAGGTATCACTTGGAAAATTTTATAAACTTTAGATACCCACCCAATTGTACGTTCCATCATATTTTGTGTAAATGTGCTACTACCTGTACCAGTTGTTTGGCAAACGTTGCATAAGCTTAGGCCTAAGTTCCGAGCAAAGGTGATAGCGTGATTCGCAAAAATCTTTAAAAATGGTGGGTAGTGAAGAACTCAAGTAAATATAAGACCATTCAGATCTTTCTATGTCTATATACAACAACACAACGTTTACAAAGTTACCATATTGATGTGAGAATCCTACTATATTGGAAAGGGGAACAAAACGTGAACAGACGTTGTCCCAATTTATTTAAGAAAAAAATAAAAAAAAAAACTAATTTGTTTGAAGTATTTTTTAGTCTTTATCTATTTTCGACTTATTTCTCAAGAAAATTCCTATATGACCCAGATACTCAATTAGTAAAAATGTGACCCAGATCCTAAATAGTATGCAACTTAATTAATTAGAATAACCCATATAATCAGAGATCGTTAGCGAAAGCGAGCAAAAGTGAAGGAGAAATCTTTAATTTAATATACTAAACTTTGCAATATCGAAATTAATATTTTCTATTAACTTGTGGCCATATAAAATTTTATTCATTCTATCCGATTTTTATATAATCTTATAGCGTACAAAAAAAAATATTATTTTTCAACGATTTTTGTTGGGAAATGTTAAAAAAGCAAATTTTTTTGTTTCCTATAACAACTTTCTCACGATGAGAATTCATGCAGGCAAGTGAACGTAAAAATCTTCTGACCCGATCCATTTTTAAAAATTCTTATCTTGGATCCACAAAAAAAATCTTAATAAATCAAATTTCATCAAATAATCTCGCAAATTTCGATTTGTATTCAAGAACACAAATGAATCTGAATCTGAATTGATATAATAAAATGTTGGTCTATCTGATATTTTTTTTTTGTCTGGGTGTTGCATATATTCACACAAATTTAATATTCCCACACCCAGAAGCAATGTTGGATATTAAAATGAATTTTATTAAAAATATATAAAAATATATTTTTTTTTATTGTCTAATATAAAAGCCTTTTAAAACATTAAACAAAATATTTACACATTACTACTGACTACTTTACCATCATTCATAAATGTTTGCACGATTGTTCTAATGATCACTTAAACAATTAAGAGAATAATAGAGAGTAATTAATGTCGCATCTGTTCGTATAGATTTCTTTTCATTACCACAAAAAGTTGTTGACTAACAAATTATCTATCGATTAAATCCATCGTTAGATACTACTACTAAACAAACGAAATAAACTTTTTTTTGATTTCACGTGAATCTTAAATACACTCTATGCTAACTAAGAATACAAAACATAATCAAGTTAATGAAGAATCACACAGATTCGAAAAACTTTTGCATAAATCAGATAATTCAAAAATATATTAAATACCAAATATCACTTAATGTCATGCTAATGTAAACGATGTGAACCGATTCTAAGAGTTTCGAATTGCATAAATCAGCATAATTTTAAAATGGTATAGAACTTCAGACCGCCACGCGTCATAAGGTATTAATTATAAAGACACTTAATTAAAATTCTTAGACTTCTTCCGAATTTCTCTCGACTTTTTAACTTCTCTAAATTCATCTGGCAAAATTATTACGTCCATTAGTTAACGAGGATTAAATATTGAAAACAAGTTTAATCGACTTTATATATTAAATTTCGAATCGAGTTGAATATTATGAAAAATATGGCCAAATCAGTTTATCTTTTTGGAAAACATAATAATAATATCCACTTTGTTGTCTATATCTATCAAAATGTAATATTTAAATGCATGGCTGTAATTTTTGGATATTTTCTAGTGAGCTAATTCAGTTAGATATTCTAACTTAAAATTTGGATTTCAATTTCGAAATTTTAGCTGCATAACACCTATGTTGCTCATATCTAAGAGTTACAAACAGAATGTGTAAATTAACATATATTTACACTCTAGCAACGAGTAGCATATATATATATATATATATATATATATATATATGACAAATAATACATTACAAGTCTTAATGAATATTTAACCATGACAAATCATGAAACAAACTATGATTATAAATGACTTTCTATTAATTAGCTTTGAATTATTGTTTTAAAAAAAAAATAAATAAATTTATTTATTCACGGATTTTATTCATTTGGCAAATCTCGATTTATATACGATAAATAGAATTCAAACTTTTTAATTAAAGATTGGACCTTTTCACGTGTAAGCTCTTCTGTTCCATTAGTGAAAGCAAATGCTTTTTGAAATTCCGTATCTCGTTTGTTAGGATGTTTTAAAATTTTTTTAGTTAATAAAAATAGCGTTAGAATATCACTTATTGCAGCCAATTTGAAGTGATGAGATGCCATAATTTGTCGAGCATCAGCTTTTAATTGTTCACGACTCTCGACAGGTAAGTTTTTCCCTGTACTTGTGGGCATTAGTTGAATTGCACCGTATCCAGCTGTTAGCGCCTCCATTTCTACGGAAATAATGGCATCTTCGGTATCCTCAAAATTTGTGCCAAATTTAAGAGAAATGCTGAGATTTACTAAATATACGCAAGCTTCATGAGGATTGGACAAATGTTCACCGTTAAAAAAACGCACCATACAACTGTAAGCACTTAATATGTTCCAGAGATTGTAATGTAAACAGGGAGAAGGCTTCTTTTGGCAAATTTTGGAAAATTTTGGTATATTATTAATTATTGGAGGTAGATTAGAATCTTTACTTTCTTTTTCTACTTCTACAATTTTTGAATTTTGCTTTTTCAACCACCATGGCAAATAGTCTGGCATTAACTTTATTATATCACCAGTTTTAAGCATATTTTTAAATTCCTCACGCTCTCTTAAAGTTAAGCATTCCCATACGATATCGGCATCATTGACGTCAACACCTTGTAAACGTTCAGCTAAATCAAGTTCATCATCTCCTTGATCATCTTCATTTAACTCATGGGTTTCATCATCGTCAGAATCAAGTAATTCGTCATTTTCGAAATCATTAGGTTGAAAACCGGCATCTACTTCTCGTATCCGACGCAATATATCATAAATTTTACGCATATCATCATTGCTTCTATTTGTCGGATTGGCGGTTAATTCTTCTTGTACACATTGTTTGTAAAATTCTTCTGAGCATTTCAAGTGTTGTTCAGCTTTATAACAGGCCACAGAACAATATATTATATTACAACGAGGACAAGTATATTTAAACTGCGTTTTGTAACAACTATAATAAAATTAATCATAAAATTCATATTAACCAAATTTATTAAACCACTTAATAACTTTATACAAAATTATTCTCACATTTGACAATTTTCTGTAGTCATATTAAAATGAAACAGTAGAGCAGCAAACTTTTAACTCTTTAAATATCAGCTGTGGTGTGGTGTAGTTAAACCTGTTTCTGTACAAAACGAAACATATCTGTCTTTGATTTTAATAAATGAACTCTACAGAGATAGAGATAGAGTTTGCAAATTGAAAATAAATTATAAATTATATTTCATAAAATATACTATTTGTATTGTTTGTAATTTAAAATCGTAAAAAAAATTGAAAAATATTTTTTTTTTTGCATTTTACATTGAGACTAAGAAAATTTTTAGATGACTCGATAACTCTGCTTACTTTAATAAAAGAAAAAGCGATTATTGCGTTTTATCGACATTTCCACTAACATTCATCATTCATATTTACTTTAGTTTTCGTTAGAAAAAGAGAAGAAGGAAGAAGTCAGTCGAATTATAAAGAATTGAAAATGTGCTTTCCTGCTGCCAGTTAACTCAGCTGAAATTCTTTACAAATTATATCTGTGGCGAGTGGAGACGGTCTAGCTTAGATAGCGGTCGCGTTTTTAAAGATATTCGAATCTTAAAAAAAATTTTTGCACGGTTAGGAATTGAAAGCAAAAAAAAAAAAAAAAAAAGAAAAGAAAACGCGCACATTTTTTTTCCTGGATCCTAGAACTTATTTTTAAAATTGCTTTTAATAAGTGAGAATTATTGCCAAAAAAATGGAGCCTACTACAAAATCAAATAGTGTCGTGAACGGTGATAATTGTGAAAGTTTGCATCCTTTAAACCTGCGTAAATCAAAAGCTAATGTAGTACTTGGAGCCCAATGGGGCGATGAGGGGAAGGGAAAAGTTGTAGATATGTTGGCGTCTGAAGCGGACATAGTTTGCAGGTGTCAAGTGAGTAAAGAGTATAAGAAATTGAGAAAATTTTTGCATCCCCCAAAAACTTAAACGAAAAGAAAATAGATATTTACAAAAATTTATATATTTTTTTTTTCTTTTGCGACAAAAGTCAAGGACGTTCATTAGTTTTTTGCCGTTTGTCTATGTGATGTCTGTAACCTTTTTGCGTATCTCTATTGCTAAATTGATGCGTAATGCTATTTTTTGCGCTCACGTTTTGTAAATTTTTGTTTTGCTCTTTCAACGGACATGGAATTGATGAGAGAGAGAGAGCACATAGATATTAATCTAAAGTTTTTTATGTTTATTTATTTATCCATAGAATATACATCAGTATAAGAAGCGCTTAAATATTTCCAAAATAATTTTCCATAATCCCTATTGAATATTATTTTATAATTCTAATTTTGTAGTTATATTTTTCCTTTATTGTGTACTTGATTTTATGATTATTTTTTTTTTGTTGTGTATTTTAATTAGTTAATGAAGTTTAGTTAGTTGTTCAGAGCGCAAACCAAATTGCGTATGTTATTAAATCGTTTAGAGGCGATTTAATTATAAAAATCTCTTAAGTATAAATATAGAATTTTTCCTTATTTTAATAGCGAAAATTTTTAAATTATCTTATATATTTTTTTAAAACGTTTTTTATTAAGTCATTCTTTTATTGATCAATATACTACAGGCAAATAGATTTTTGAATATTATTTTGTGTTCTAGACACACTTATCCGTAGCGTTATTCAACATATGCACCGCTTTTTCCAAATTGTACCAATTTTTTTTAGCAACGAATGCAATCCTAGAAGGAACTCATTCTTGGTGACAATGAATAAATTAAATTCAATCTTAATGTTTGTAAAAGAAGCGGAGTTTTTTTTTAGCGACTTTGAAGAACAGTATTTGAAAAGTATCACTATTCTGGTAGAAGGTCAAAATTAACACAACAGTTCATCTTTTGTGATCTATTTGACAGCAAATGGTTCACTTGTTATTGAGTCGCAAGTTAACTCAAAATCGGGATTTGCTAATCAGATAAAAATTCGCTTTTCACTTTTTACGCTCGTCTCATAATAATATTAATTTTTTTTTCAAAAAAGGCTTCCAAAAATCATCTCATGATCTCGATTTTCAATTTCGCTTTAGGAGTTTTTGTATAAATTTCTCACGTGATAGTAAAATTTCGAAATATACGATCAATTATTGATCGAATAATAGTAATAGTCAGAGGTAAATATTTCAAATACAAAAGAAAATTTCTTTGACACGCCTATCATAAAGGAATGACAGCATTTTAAATATATAATTTCCACATGCCATAGATCAACTTCTAATCCACTAAGCATAGACGCCTTCATGTATATATTTTAGATAAAAAAAAGTTCATGAAAGTTCATAATTTTTTTTTTTTATGATTAAATAGAACAATTAAAGAAAAATAAACAAAAATGTTAAACCAACGCATTATTTCATTCATAAGTTCTAAGAAATAGAAAATTTCTAATAATCGAAAATATACATTTTATATCTTAAAAATATTTTTGTTTTCTTTAAATTCTCAGAATTTTTTTTTTTTTTTTTTTATATTTCATATAATAAGGATGAATTGTGCTGTATTATCTAATCTATTTAATTAGTATACTAATGTGTGTTTTAAAATTTTCACTTGCACTTAACACCAAAGCAAACAATTATATAGATTTACTTATGGTATTATATTAATTGTGGGTGTTCACACGAACGGACGGGCATATAAGCGTACATAAATTTGTACCACTTCATGACATTCATTGGCAGTATTTTTATACTCACCTATAAAAGATCAGAATATAGTAGCGATGTCCATCCATTTGTAACATCAAAAATATTCTAATTTATTTAGAATTAATCAGCATTGAATAGCGAGCGAGCTAAGTTACTTTCTCAAAGGCAATAACCGTAAAATATGCTTTTAATACCCGTTGCCCAATCGATTAGATGGAACAGCTAGGTAGGTTTACTTTACTGACATTAATAACATCAACAACAATTAGTAGCTTTAATCATTCCCGGTATCAGTGAGATCTCACAGTACGGCGGGACCTAAAGCAGCTATATCTAGCAAAGTTGTTTTATTTTACGCTTAATAATACGAATTGAAATAATTGTGACATACCTTGAAGGCGCCCGCTAAGAGAGATTTCTATGAAACAAAATAATGTTTAATTTGACTGATTTTGTACAAAGTTTTCTATTTCAATCTGAAGTAAATAATCTGAAGCCTGAATAAGTTTCCGTTGCAATGGTGCACACAAAAAAAACTCATTAAAATGTACTTAGTTACGTTTAATAGATTAAATTGATCTAAAGTATGATAATATTATGATCTAAAGTTTTAAGCAAATATACATCTATTTGACTAACTGATACGCCCATAGTTAATGAAAAGTTAACTGATTTTGTTTATATATAATAACTTGAAACACGATTCAAAGGTCGTTGAAATTTTTGAAAAGAAAACATTGTATTTGTTTCGCAACGCTTGCATGTTGTTTGTATTGTATACCCTACTCAAAAAGGGAAACATATTATAATTGTCTTTCAGTTTGTAACACTTATTAAACAGTCTGCAGATTAAACGTACTCTTGTCTTCTACCGATTTATTTCTTCTTAACTCTCCATTTGTAATCCATGGTTGGGTTGCTCACGGCCGCAAAATATGAGATAAAAAGGTGAAGTTTAAGTTCGAAAAAGGTAGCATCTGCCTACCATCATCCCGACACAATAGTTAAAACAAAACTATCATTTGTAACCCATAGAAGATATTGATCTGCGTGTTTGATTAATAATTATTATCTAAAAGTTAATTGAAAAAAGTTGCGAGTCCCTCTATAACTTAAGTAATAATGGAAAAGTAAATTACGGTCTATAAAAAATATTGGGCTAAAATCTGCAATAAATATTTGTTGTAGTCATGTTCAGGAACAAATCCAATAGTGAGGTGGGCGTCATATTTAAAAAAATGATTGATTTATTGATGTAAATCTCAAAGATTCGCTCTTACTTGAATTCAACTTTACCTGCTCTTATGCCCTACCGCGTTAAATCATATACAAGAGCAGCGCTTACAAAGATTTAACATACGCCTACTTTGTAATTTACCATTTGGAACCATATTCTTGACATAGACCTACTTTTTATTGCACTGCACTTAACATTTGTAACATTCACAAGGAAGCTTTTAGAGATCCTATAAAGCATATATGCTCCCGATTAATATAAAATTTTGAATTGAATCATCATCGAAGAAGTTCAAAAACTTAAGTTGTAGAATCTACATTGCAAATGCTTTTGGAAGCTGCATTACCAATGACTGTTACAATGTATTTAAAGCTTAATGTACTCAATTACGTGTAGTCCACATATCCATGTATTCTAATGTTCACAATTCACAAATTTTACTATTTATAGGAACTTCAATCTAAATACCGATTTAAACCGATTTCTCTGACTTAATCTAACAAGAGTTAAAAGGAAGAAGATTTAAAATTTAGTTTTAAACTTAGGTAAATATCAGATTCAATGTAATAAAGAAAAAAAAAAATATAAAATGGTCTGATGAATGCAGAATATTACTACTCAATAATCTGTAGCACGGTCATATCTTGTTATCAATATTCAGTGTTATAAGTTTACACAATTTTTCATTTTATCGATAGGATTTTGTAGTTCACGTACTGATTTCTCTATTCAAACCCTTCATCGGGCAGGAAATATCGATACAATTATCGTGGCCCCATATAAGAACATTACAAAAGTTTTGAGTGTATAAACCTAATGACAGATATAGACTTTTTGTAAAGTTCACGGGGTTAGAAATGGGAAATGGGAGGAAAGAGCGATAGAGCGTAGATGTAAAAGGTTGAGTGTTCATTTTAGAGGCGATCAATCCCGAGTCGTAAAGAAAGTATATTAGGAATTAAGACTGGGTAATGCCGACTTAGTAATCGCTTTTTCTATCTATTATAACATGTTGTAGCCTGGGATAGGAGAAAAAAAATTTTACGAAACTTATTATCTGTCACCGCTTCCTATCGATATAGTCCCTCACTTTTCCGGGAAGGATGCGCTTAATATAAATTTGTATCTCTTACATTATAAAATTCCTAAGCTATGATTTGAAATACTTTCATGATGAATTTTTATATCTACTCCACTCGAAAATAGGGATGTGTCTGAGTTCTGAGAAATTCTGTACCAGAAATAGTGATTAAAGATTTCATAAAATACCGGGTCCTTCAACAATAGGTGTCCTTTTAATTTTCCATTAGGGCAAAGAAGGGGCGAAAAAAAGATAGGGTACGGATGTAGCTTGAGAGGTATATGTCGTCTGATCGGTAAGTGTTGTACTTTTAATGATCGAGCATTCATTATAGTTAGGAATAGAAGTCGGGTAGTGGTAGTAGTCGTCTTTCTTAGCTGCTATTAAGCTATTAAGCGGTAGTAAAATACATTGTTATTCAGAATTAGCTTTTCCTTCGATTGCTAAAGAGAGCGTAGTCAGTCGCCCTTCTCATCTGGATGGACAGAGTTACCATCTTTAGATTCATAAAAAGAGTGCTGCTATACAATATAAGGATTCTTTGACGCATACTTTCAAGATATTTACTAACATTTTTGCAGATTTATTATATATCGCCTGCAAAAAGAGTGGCTCCAGCCACACATAGATATTAATTATATAATCTAGCTGGAATACAATTAAAAAATTATTTATTTTTTTAATATTCTTTTTTTTTTTATTCTGGACTTTTGTTCGTTCGTTCTCGTATATAATGGAAATTTTGAATAGAAAAATAATGTCATTCATTAGCTGATTATTTGCTTATGTCTCTCACATGCATGCATGCATGCATGCATGCATACACACATATAAATTTTGAAATAATGCCAAGTATTTATTTTATTTTATTTCATTTAATTTCTATGTTAATTTTCTATACTTAATCATTTCACTTTCGAAATAACACATATATTTAAAAAACATTATTTATAATCACATGAAGAGATCCATGAGTTTAAAAAATGCATATAAAATTATTATTATAATTGTTCTTTTTCTTTACAGGGAGGGAATAATGCTGGACATACAGTTGTAGCAAATGGAACTGAATTCGATTTTCATTTATTACCAAGTGGCATTGTTAACGAACAATGCATATCCGTTATTGGTAAGTGTAAGAAAGAAATTCAAAATCAGAAAAAATTCAAATTCAAAAAAAGAAAAAAGTTTTTAATCGCGGGAATTTTCGAAAACATTCGTCGTCGTTTACCATTAATATTATCTTGATTGTCTTGGTTAATACCGATCGATTAATACTTACTGCTCTGACTGTTAACTCTATGAAAATTTACTTTAATAATAATCGATCGATTGATCGATTGATTGATTGATTGATTGCTTTCATGTTCATGATCCTTAATTTGTTTCTATTATTCTGATAAAGATTTTTATGAAATTAAAAAAAAAAAACGATATTTATTTATTAAAATAAATTTATGATAAAATCATGAAAACTGGCACCGTTCTTTGATCAAAAATTCATGAAATACTTTAAAAAGTCGAGACAGATGACTACAACTCATCTTATAACGTAGCTCCGGAGCTTAACTCTGAATTATTTACAAAAGATTGTATAAAAAAAAAAAGAAAAGCTCGATATCTGGGTACATTATGAATTATATATATATACATGAATTCCACAGACTTTTCAAACAAACTTAGCAAAATCGAACCATATTGGACTAGATTCATAACCATGGGGGCTATAAAGAATGGTTTATACATACGTTAATAATAGTCGAAAAAGAAACTCTGACAAGACCCCCAGGTAAATGATAATACTTTATGTTGAATAGGATTGAAAACAAATCGTGCATCATGGGCTGCTCCAGTCAAATAAATGATCGCATTGATTGAATGATCTACAGCCGCCACCATCAGAACTGCCGCGATTGAAGTTTGTATTAAGCGTCGTCTTTCATTACTAAAATGCGAGAGCATATACATTTTTAAGGAATTGACAATTTTTCATTGTAATGCCAGATCATCAAGTACGTATTTAAAGATACGACACAAATAGAAAAAGCGTCGTCTTTCTTTCTATAATGCCAAACTAAGTACAAATTTAAGAATACAACAAATAATGCCAGATCACATTCATATTTAAGGATTCGATAAACAAGAAAAGCATGATCTCTTCGTTTACTACAATGCCAAACTACATACATTTCTAAAAATACGACAAATGGGAAAAAAGTCGTTTTCCTTCGGTCTAATGCCAGATCACGTATATTCTTAAGGATTTTGCACAAAAAGCTTAAGAACTTGGCTGGAAAGTTTGATCTTGCCCTATCCTAATATCATTTGTTTCAATCTTTGCGAAACCGTCTTAATATTATAAAGCTGCCTTCAAAAAGTAGCGGTTGAATTAATTTTTTCGTTCCTAACTCGCGGAATCTTTGCAATGATGGCATAAGCGTTTTACCATAAAAAAAGAGGAAAGGGTTATGTATTAAAACTGCACGTATGTGATTTATTAAACTTTATTTAAAATATATTTGAAATTTGTTGCAACCGCGCTACGAACTTTTTCCTCGGCAAGTTATGAACAAAATCCAGAAGAGAAAGAAAAACAAGCAATCGTTTTAGTACAAAGGTACTTTTAACTTAAACTTCACTTAAAATACATACAAAAAATGTCTTTGAAATTTATTGCAAAGACGCCACAAACTTTTTTCTTGACCAATTATAAACAAAATCCAGAAGAGCACGAAAAAGAAGCATTCGTATTAGTGCAGAGATGCTTCGAAATTAGACTTCATTTAAGATGCATACGAAAAATGTGTTTGAAATTGTTTGCAAACGCGCCACAAACTTTTTCCTCGACCAGTTATAAAGAAAATCCAGAAGAGAAAATAAAAAAACAAACATACGTCTTAGTACAGAGGTACTTCCAACTTAAACTTCATTTAAAATACATACGAAATATATATTGCAAACGTGCTACAAACTTTTTCCTCGACCAGTTATAAAGAAAATACAGAAGAGAATGAAAAAACAAGCATTCGTTTTAGAACAGAGGTACTTGGAACTTAAACTTCATTTTAAATATAAGCGAAAAATGTGTTTGAAATTTATTGCAAACGCGCCACGAACTTTTCCCTCGACCTGTTATAAACAAAATCCAGAAGAGAAAGAAAGCCAACCGCATTCGTCTCGTAAAGAAGTACATCCTATTCCATTATCCCCGAACCTAAGGCTAAAGCGAAGTTAACTTGCAATTGCTTACCAATGAACCTTTTTAGTTTAACAACAAAACGTAAAGTGACCTTGAAATTAAAAATTTTGTACTTATTTTTTCTTTTTTTTTTTTTTTCAATTTAAACAATATTACGTTGGATGTATGTGCACACTATTGGTTAGATAACTTCTATCTATCTTTTTGAGTTGAGAGCACATTTGAAACAGACTACATTTGTTGTTGTGGCTTTAAGAGGCTAAAAGAAATCTTAAGTCACAATTTTTGTGTATACATAAAGGATGGATGGAAGGAAACTTAAGTTGAACAAAAAGTGCAAAAATAGAACGTCAACGCTACTTAAGAAGAATTTTGTCGTTTATTGAACATAATTTTGTATTTAAAAGCAACAAAATTAATAAACTTCAAACATTCGATAGGTGATGTTAAAGCAAAAATTAAGATATCACACACACACACACACGCACACACACATGAATAACATTATTATAAATGAAACTGAAAAAATGCTAAATTCAATTAGTTTTTTTTTGATTTTATTATTGACGTCGATATAAGCGAAAGTTTCTTATGTGCGGCATGATCGTTCCTGCATTAAATTGCATTATTAATGAATGCACACATACAAATTTCCTCATATAAAAATATTTAGTAAGCGCAATAAACTAAATTATACATGAATTATTAATGGCTGTAGACAATTGCTATCAAACAACGTTATGTAATTTTCTCTATAGAAAAATTTATATTTACGAAAACAATAAATAAATAAATAAAATTATTATAAATTTTTTACAATTATAATCGATTTTACGAAAATGACAACAAAATTTTACAAAAATTGTAGGTTGTTTGATGTATTTTAATTAATTGTCGACATTTTACGATCTATTGTTAAGATCAGTGTTTCGCAAAGCTTTCACAAAAACCGTGTATAAATTTCGTCTTCAAAAATCGCTTATGCTCTTACATTTGAACTTGAAAAAATCTAAAACCAAGTTTCCTTACAAAAGTTCTAAGAGCGATAATCATGAATTTAACATATGGACGGAGGAAAACGGATAGAATATAATTTTTTATTTTTTTTTATTTTTATTTTTATTATTTCAGTTTATATTTTTTTTATTTATATCTTTTTTATTTATATTTTTTTTACATATATTTTTTGTTATTTACATTTTCTTTTATTTATATTTTTTAAATTTATATTTTGTTATTTGTATCTGT
>KK351046.1:22897-43757 GCA_000671755.1 Glossina brevipalpis
CTCTACAATGGATATAAAAAAAAAAAACAATTGAATTTTCTTGCATAGGAAACCTTTAGAAAAAGTTCTCGGTCGATTTCAATTTAAAAAATATATAAAAAATGATATTGATTTTCTTTTTGAGATGAATGTCAAGAGGACCAGGGAATGAAAAAAAAGTGATTTTTTTTTTTCTTTTTTAATTTTCATTTTGGCAAGAAAACAATTCTAATTTTTGTTTTTTTTTTTTAGTTAAAACGCTCTACGAGATATAATTTCATGGGTTTTGCTAAGAAATTTCATTATGAACAAAGAAGAAGAAAAAAAAATAAAATAAACAAATAAAAAATTATAATAAATCATATTTATTTAAGATGAATTTTGTTTTATTTACATTAGCATGCATTAACCCATTAAACGGAGAAATGTATACAAATATTTGTATTTTATCGCGTTTATACGTCTCGTGATATAAATAAATTAATAACAAACAAATTACAAAACCAGTCCCTTCACTAAAAAGTACAGTTAACCAGCTTGTGATATTTATATATATATGTAATCATAAATATTAAATGACTTTTTATTGTTTACTTAAACAATGTATAGTGGAACTCAATACTAAGAGATATTTTCAGTATAAAATTATATACATACACGCGTAATCATCATTTAGATTATAACAACAACGACTCATATTGCATTTGTTTATCTCCAATAAAAAATTAAGACCAACCTTCACGTGCAATTACAAATACATTTACATATATAGATGTACTGGTAACCTTCGGATAATACGGCACAATACAGTTAATGATATATGATTTCGTAAAGCGAATGCTTCGTACATTCGTACATGCCCTCGTCTTGCCTCTTCGGTGTAAAGCAAAGTTTCTTTAATGCGAAAATTTTAAAATTTTGGAGACATCTCCGGAAAATTCGTGACATCGCAAAAAAAATTATTATAGTTTAAAAATTTGGAGATATCTCCAGGAAGTACGTGACATCGTAGAAAATTATTGTAAGAATTTTAAAAGGCTTCCCTGCACTTAAAAACCTTGTAATTATCTTTCTCGTATTAAAACTTCAGTAAACAACGTCACTTATCAATCACATCTCTCGACTCCTTTTCGTGAAAAGAATTTTTTTCTTTTAGATCAGTCAAAGTCATTCGCCAAAAAAAAACAACAATTTTTTTGTTGTTTTTTTTGGCCTAGCGCATATCTTTCTCTAAATCCAAAAAATGTTCTTTTGGCTTTGTTCATATGTTACTTGAAACCCAAAAAGACATTTTTTCTTCTCTGGCTTAGTTCAGGTCTTAGTCGAAATCCGAAAAAAAATTTTTTTTTTTTTAATTAATTCATCTCATTCTCTGAATCAAAAAAGAAAACTATTTTTTTTTTGCTTAGTCCAGTACAGGTCTTACTCTGAGCCCAAAAAGAAAAAAAATTTTTTTTTGGCTTAGCCCATGTCTTGCTCTAAACCTGAAAAAAATTTTTTTTTGATTTAGTTCACATCCTTTTCTAAACCCAAAAAAAAAAAAAAATTTCTTGTTTTAAATACTATCTGTCACTCAAGGAATATTCTCTATATGTAACCAAAACACTTCAATGGTTACGGAGAAAGAAGCAATGAAGGGATACAGTGCGTCTTGAGAAATGTATACGTGAGATCAGTATATGCTAAGGCTTCACAAAAGGAATAGTCATCATACTTGCAGCCAGAAGTCAATCATAATTAAAGTATAGTCTATCGATCCCGGAATTTGAACCCGGGCATGGCAATTTGGTAGTCGCGCGTTGCTTCTCTACGACTAAGCTACAACAGGGTGGCCGATGAGAGCAAACGTTTGAACAAGAGCAATTTGTCGTATATGGAGTTATATGTGATAACTTATTTGTTTTTTTTTTTTTTTTAGAGGTAAATATATAAAGGATTCTACCTCGGCCTAATATGCATTATTGCAGAAATCACTGAACTTTTTCATTTCGTAATTTTTTAGTAAAAATTTTCTTCTAATAGTAACGAAAATTGAATATTTTCCCAAGATTTTCAGGCGACGCAGCGTAATGCCTTCTTTTGGAAATATGACATTTTCGTAGGGTATCCCAAAGTTATATGCTTTTAAGACTAAGGAGAAAGCTATTTGAAAGAGATATTTTTTTTTGTCTTCTAAACCAGGCTTTCATTACGAAAATCATTGCGAAATATTAGTTTGGGGGAAAAGAAATCCATTCATATAAAAATAATGGATTTCTTTTTCCCCAAACCAATATATAGAAAATCTTATGTCCGTGTTATACATTGATTGCCTGTGCATGTCATCACTAATTGTATATTAAAACTTTTTAAAGTGCACCATCATGAAATGCTAACTAACAATTCGTAACAACTTCATCATACAATAATTTTTATTTTCTGCGATTATAAGATAAGTTAATTTAGTGCGATTAACTTTAGTGGGAAGATACTTTATATTAAGTTTGTACACTATAATGATATAATAATATAGGTGTGCCCATGATAATGAAAGTGGTCTAAATCAAAATTTAAAAAAAAATTTATTATCATTGAGTTTATCATCAGTTATTTCATATCACACACATTATTTTAAACTAAATTAAATCAATGTAATATTAGTTTGGGGAAAAAGAAATCCATCCAATTTTATATGAACTTCAGGACTTTATTTAACATTTCGAATTGGAAAATAATGGATTTCTTTTTCCCCAAACTAATATTTACGATATTACTTTAAAAATGAACCCATTATTAGATAGAGGTTATTAGAGGTCATAGTGGTTGAATATTATATGAAATTCATTTAGTGTTAATTATGAAAGTCTATTAAATCTTTATGCCTTACATCAGACGATATAGTCTACGCTTTCGATATAAGACGAAAGCTACTACTATTTGAAGGAAACTTTAAAGGGCATTTTATACAGGCAGATCTTCTCTATATTATGTTTTGTATATAATTAATTGGTTCTATAAACGCTGACTAATGTATATGCTTTTCAGTTGATAGATTTTATTACAATTATTAATAAACAATTTGGCTGACACAGCTTGCATAATGTACCGCAATGACCAGCGTACCAATATATTATGTCAGTAAGGAGAAAATATACGCGTATATATATATATATATATATATATATATATGTACATATTTCTCGAGAAGAAAAAAAAAGCATTTGAGCTGATATCAAATAAATCGTTTTGAACCGGGACTATTGTTTTCTTATTTTTTTATTTATTTTTTTTTTTTTAATTTTTTTTTTCTGTTTATTTTTTTTATTTATTTTTTTTTATTTTTGTGTTTTTGTGTTTGTGTGTCACTAGAACGTTAGCTCTTTTAAGAAAAAGAAATTTTTGCTTAATTGCTTTTGTATTAACTGCAATAAAGAATTTTAGTAGCGAAAATTTTGCTGGAAGCCAGCCGCTAAAATGTATCAAATGTTTATTTATTTGAAATGCGATACTTGTGAATATATTTTTGTAGATTATAACTCGTGCTCACTAAGCACGAATATGTTTATCTTAACAATTACTTCTAAGAAATATTGAGATTAGGCTTCTCTTTAAGAAGAACGGAATCGTTCTTAAGAATAATAAATATATAAGAAGCAACCAAAGGAAAAATTAAATTAAAAAAATAAACAAATAAACAGTGAAACGGGGAAGCCTCGAAATAAATCCCAACAAAACTATTTGGAAGCGTTGCAAAAATTATTTTGCAAAATCTTCATTCTTTTTTTTTTTTTTTTTTTTTTTTTTTTTTTTTTTTTTTTTTTTTTTTTTTTTTTTTTTTTTTTTGATTGCAAAAGAAGTTATTATTACAACTTATGGATCAAAAAAGGGATGTTTTGTTTTTAAAAAAAAAAAAAACACATCTATATTTTTTGAATATTTAAAAATTATTTAGGCTTTTTCAAAAAAAAAAAACAAAAAATGAAAATAAGCAAAGCAAAGCACCTTATTTCTGTCTTTGAAACGGAAAACATATCAAACTTAGTATAAAAAACAGCACAGGTCGCTATTAAGGCTTTAGTAAGACTCTTTTGCTTCAATAATCCTCTTCTTCTGATCTTAAACAGTTTTGAAAATTACTTATTTAGAATTATACATGTAAATTGTTGAGCATCCTGCGGTATAGAATGCCAGATTTTCGAAAGTGGGCTAGAAAATCTTTGGTTGCATAACAGTGAATTAATCGATATCGAAGGGAACCTTACCGTGCACTACTCTTTACTGCTTAATCCATTTTTTTTTCATCTATTTTTGCCATAAAATACAAAAAAAAATTATACTTTATTGCCAGACATGGGGCTGGTAAACAATTCTGGGCTTAGAAAAATTTGCCTCATTATTCTCATTGTACTGGACTTAGAAAAATTTGCCTCATTGTTCTCATTATACTGGACTAAGGCCCGTCATGAGCTGAATTTCGTTAATTTATTTTTCTGATCAAAGAAGTTCTTATTCTTCTCATCTATTTTCATTCTCAAAAAACATTTAAAAACTTGCTTTTCATAAGGAAAGGTTATATATAGACATGTTTCTGAACCTGGAGTCCTGGATAGATTTCTTTTTAATTTTGAAAACATTCAAAAATCAAATGGACCCAGTGGGGCCATTTCAAAAAGGATATTTGAAAAGGTTTTGAAGAATTATGAATGAGAACAATATTAACTAGATGCAAAACCCAAATATCATTTGTTCACAATTCTGACGAACGTACAACCGATCAAACTGTTTGATTTATTGGAAGAAATTCATAAAGTGCTACGCATCATAATTATTGAAAAAAATTTGTTTTTTCTTGTTCTAACTTTTTGGTACCAGCATACCTCTTTCTTTAGCAAAATAATTATTTCGAAAAATTCACTTTTTTAAAACAATTTTAATTTTGATAAATTTTTTATAATAATTAAGCTTAAATTTTTTTTTTTTTTCAGGCAATGGAGTTGTTATACATCTACCATCACTTTTCGAAGAGCTTTTAAAGAATCAGGCTAAAGGCTTGCAAAAGATCGAACATCGTTTAGTTATTTCTGATCGTGCACATCTCGTGTTTGATTTTCATCAGGCTGTCGATGGTATGCAGGAAGCTGAGAAAGGAGGCAAATCTTTGGGTACAACCAAAAAAGGTATCGGTCCGGCGTACGCAAGTAAAGCAACACGTAATGGTATACGTGTGGCCGAATTGTTGGGTGATTTCAATCTTTTCAGTGAAAAGTTAGAAATTTTTGATTATTTTTGTTTTGCCATTTAAAATTATAGAATACTTTTAATAAATAGATTCAAATCAATTGTGTCCACACATCAACGTTTATTTCCATCTATAAATGTTGATGTCGAAGCGGAATTGCAACGCTACAAGGAATATGCTGAACAGGTGCGTCCTTATGTTAAGAACACTATGTGGCTTTTGAATATCGCTTTGGAAAACGATCAAACAGTTTTAGTAGAAGGTGCTAACGCAGCCATGTTAGACATTGATTTCGGTACATACCCGTATGTTACAAGCAGCAATTGCTGTATAGGTGGCGTCTCAACCGGTTTGGGATTGTCTCCACATAAAATTGGTGAAATAATTGGAGTTGTTAAAGCCTATACAACACGTGTCGGTGATGGTCCTTTTCCCACCGAGCAACTTAATGTAAACTTTTAAAACAAAATAAATTTATTTAAATGAAAATAATTTTTTTTTTTTCTTTTTTACTTAATTACAGGAAATTGGAGAATTGTTGCAAACTCGCGGCTTTGAAATTGGTGTTACTACAAAGAGAAAACGCCGTTGCGGTTGGCTAGATATTCCTCTATTGCAATATAGCTCAATGGTGAATGGTTACACCAAAATTTGTCTAACTAAGCTGGACATTTTGGATACTTTAGATGAGATTAAAGTAGCCATAGCGTAAGTGTACTTGTATGTGTTTTTTCCATTTTTTTTTTATTTTTAACGTTTTTTGTTTTTTTGTATTATTTCGTATATCGTAGCTATAAAGGCACTAATGGTGAGATATTAGAACCGGGAGAGTATCCTAGCACTATTGCCGAATTAGCTAATATTGAAGTTGAGTATGCGATTTTGCCGGGCTGGCGAACCTGCACGGAAAATATACGCAACTTTAAAGAGTTGCCGGAAAATGCACAAAAATATGTACGCTTCGTAGAGACTCAACTTTGCAAACCATCCAAATCTAAACCCAAACCCACATTTATACCTGTCCGATGGTATGTATGTATTGTTTTTCAAATATAATAACATAACTGACTTCTTTTTTTTTTGCTTAATTGTTTTCAGGGTAGGTGTTGGCAAAGGCCGTGAATCGATCATCTTTGTACCTGAGCGCTAACAAGGTTAACATTGTCCTTGTGCCTCATCCTTTTAATCTATAGCAAGCAGCAATCGCTTAGCATCTACTATATATTATAATGATGTATTTTTTGTCCTTTTTTTTATACAAACAAGGCCCCCGAAAACACTTTTCATATATATATATATATTTTTTTTTGATTTTTCATTGTGAAAGTTACATTTTTCTTCTTTTTTTTTTAGAAAATTCTTTATATAGTTTAAGCTTAACGTGTTTTTGAAAGTTTTTTTTTTTTCGTTTTAATGAGAATAGCGTTATAATGCTGATTTAATAAAACGTCTATAAATTTTGATAACATGTATATTTGTACGTATATACATATGTGTGCGTTTTCGATTCTATGTATATTGTATTAATTAATAAGTTTTGTGGTAAATGAGAAAAGTGTGCGTTTTACTTAAGTCTTAATAGAAACTTAACTTAAAAGGATGTATTGACATTTAAGGCCTTAAGGAATTTAGCAAAGGCAATAACTATATTAAATTTTAATTATAAAAGCAAAAAAAAAAAGCACGAAAAAATGCAATAAAAATGTAATTATAAATCAAAAGACGAATTTGTTTCTTAAAAAAAAAAAATTAGGTATGAATAGTGTAGAATTAATCGACGTTAGAAGACATTTTATGAATCTTAACAGGCTTTCGCAGTAAATAAGAAACTACGACACGAATTCAAGCCACATTTTCACTAAGGGGCTATGAATAAAAAGTAACTCTAAGGATCAAATATGTTCACCCGCGTCCTATACCCAAAGACCAACCAAGCATTTAATCGCATCTGCAAAAATATTTAATGAAATTTATGCTCCAACTTACTAATGATTGAAAAGAAATGCTACTCTTTCGACACGTAATATGCTATAATGCCATACAATTTGCTAATTAATTCAAATAATCTTTAAAATAGTTTAATATTTGATAAATTCCGAAACTAAAATGTGTGTGCAGTAAAAGAAAATGCAAACTCTAAAGATAGCAGCAATTAAGCATTTTTTTCTTTTAATAAAACATGGATTTTGTAAGACATTAAAAAAAAAAACAAAAAAAAAGACAAAATGGTATTTTAAGTCTTCAAAACATTAAGATAAGTGTCAAGCAATCAATCAATCGTATTCAATAATAATCTGGTACAGGAGCACAAGCAATTTTCACAAAATCAGCGTAACGCACTAAACTGTTATTGTTAACATTCGCCTCACGGAATATATTATCAATCTGTGTTTTAATAAGAAAATAAGAAAAACACCCAAAACTTAATATTTATAGTAAAATACTTCTCTCATTGATAAACCCTCGCCCCAGCCAACCAATAAATTACGCAATTGGCGGGCTGATATAAAACCAGTATTTTTCGGATCAGCTGCCTTGAAAGCTTCTATAACTTCATCTGGTAAATTTTCAACTTTCGAATGTTGATGCATAACATCCAAAAAATCGGCAAAACTCATCTTTCCTCCTCTTTTCTTAAGATAACTAACCAATTCTTGTATGGTTGGTGAGAAACCCAAAGATCTCATAATAACAGTCAGCTCATCCAAAGTAGTTATTTGACCAGAGCGCGCAAACAAATAGAAACATTCACGGAATTCTTGAAAGTAAAATATTTCATATGGTAATAAACGCAATATAGAAAACGATAGAAAATAAACTTTCACTTCCGTTTTTGCTGTATATCTCTGCAACCTTTTATACAAAAATATAATTACATACCGTCAATATCCTGTTCCTTGAAATAACGAGCCTTTAAAATATAACGAAAACCATGTTATAAAAAATGTTTTTTTTTTTTAAATATGTTTTGTTTTTAAGGAAACACCTGTTGCTGTACGTGGTCATATATATAAAAAGCTTTCTTACTTTTTTTTCTCGAACTTACCATTTGTTATATAGATATTTGTTTTAATACTGTTAAGTTAATTTTTACCGAGATTTGTCTAATACTCTTTGCAATCACATACAAATTATTTAAAAAATTAAATTTTTAAAGCGTTTTCTCTTTTACTTTCCGATAGAAGTCAAAATAAAACACAGATAAGTAAATTGCATATACGACAGGGATGTTATATATACAGAAGAAATTACAGTGATTGCAATTACTTTGCACGAGCAGTGACAATATTGATTTAACAGTAGCTTATCTTTTATTGACCAATAAAAGAAGTTAAATATAGGAATCTGTTGAAACAAGTTTAACGATCAAATAATCAGGAAATATTCATCATAATAAAGAGTTTATCCGGAAATATGAATTTAATGAAATAACTGAATGGCTCACTTTGCCAAATTATTTATGTTGCAATAATCTCAAAACGGAAAAAAAAAATAGTAAAATAATTCGTTGCAGTGCGTAACAGTTGTCTTATTGAGCAACATTAAACGTACCGCACATGTAGACGTGTTTGTTTATGTTTATTGTTCTTGTAAGCACAGATTTTTTGAGATCCTATTTTTGACGTGTCAGTTGTTTTTTTTTTTTCTCATTAGACAGAGTGCCAAGAGAAGGTTTCGGAAAAATTTTACTAAAAAAAACTATAAAATGTTAAATGCTTTTTGGTCCTTTTTAGTGGTATGTTATTTTCTTAACGAAATTCAAGGCCAAAGAGTAGCGCCAGGTAATTTTCGATGTATTATTATTATAATTTAATGAGACTAAAGAAGAAATAAATTCTTAGATTGAAAGAAGTAAGATCAACACTAGCTCGCTATTGGCTAGATTTTTGAGATAAATATCGTACCGATTAATTTATTACGCAAATTTTTTTTGTTTTTACAGGTGTACCTCCGCAACACTATGTAAGTTATAATTAACGAAGTTTTGTTAAAGCACAAAAAAAAAGCTGGCGAGAAATAGGTATGAAAATTTTTATCTTATAGCAAAATCCACAACACCAGCCGCAATATCATCATCAGCCGCCACCACCACCACAACAATATCAACAACAGCCGCCACAACATTTACCATCTAATGTAGCTCCACAACAACAATACGTACGTGGGTTACTAATTAAATATGGAGAAAAAAATATTCACTTGTCTTATGACAATACTTTCATTATAGCAGCAACCGCATCAAACTCAATCACATCAGCAAGTGCAATATCAGAATGTACCTGTGCAGCAACAACAAGCGCATCATGTGCCGGTTCAGCAACAAACACAACAAGCAATGCATGTGCAACAACAACAACAAGTGCCCCAAGGACATGGAGGACAGGTACTTAATGCAGCTAACATACAGCAAGAAAGAGAGTAAGTGGGAAGAATTTAATTCTTATCAATCTTTCTTGATAATGAAAGTTTTTAAAAAAAATCAAAGCGAACAATTGATTTATTGTTATTACTTTCTACGGAAATGGATTTATTATTAGTTGGGTTTTTTCTTTTTTTTTTTTCGCTATTTAGGCATATACAAGAACATTTACAAGTACCCATCGATACTAGTAAAATGTCTGAGGCTGAATTACAATTTCATTACTTTAAAATGCATGATTCCGATAATAACAACAAATTAGATGGCTGTGAATTGATTAAATCATTAATACATTGGCATGGTATGTATGTTAAAAGAAAAAAAGAAAACTCTTCACAGTTCTTTACTTAACTTTGGTTAATATTATATGCTTTCATGTTCCTGCAACAACTTGGCATAATTCGTATAACATATCATCTATGCTTTATGTGGCCATTTGTGTTGTTTTTTTTTACAAATTTCATATAAATATATATATAAAGAACAAGGCAATAAAGAAGCTCATCATCATGATCCTAACCAACCTCGATTAGAAGAGAAAATATTCACTGATGAAGAGTTGGTTGTTTTAATTGATCCAATTTTGCAAATGGATGATACCTCACGCGACGGTTACATAGATTATCCCGAATTTATAAAAGCTCAACAAAAGGCCCAACAAAACCATCAGCAACAACAACAGCAACAAGCACAGAAAAGTGGCCATTAATACATGATAGGAAGGAATTGAGTCAACATTGCAGTTACGCGATTTAAAAAAAAAAAAAATTTTTTTTTTACAATTTTTCAATTCAATTTTTCTTTTTTTTTTTTTCTATTTTAAAAGCTCCTGAACAATAATTTAATTATATTTAAATATTTTCTAAAGAAAAAATAAAAAGATTGCAAATTTTTTTATTAAAATCTTGCATACATGTAGTAATTAAAGAAAATGACTGATTATGTATTTAAATTTCACTCAGTTTATCTATCATCAAGTTTTTCTATAAATAAATTTGGTTGTTTTTATAAAGAACAAAACAAATATGCATATACAATTTTGAAAATGAAGTAGTAAACATTAGTATGTGATAAATAATGTGCTTGCAAATCCTCGGAAAGTTTCTTTAAAAGTTTAACGAAATTAATTTATCAATTTAATTTGAATGGCTGCAATGGCCCATTATTCATTGATACGATAAATTTACGAAATGAAGTTAGAGCGAACACACATACACTTTCTGAATTCATTTAACACTATACGGGTATCTAACTTAGCAAATCAATTAATTCCGTAGAGGAAGAAGCAGAGAAAAAAAAATTAATTAATGATAAAATGGTTTGTTTACATTTTTTTCACAGCGTTAGCTTTGGAAAACTATTTTCATATGTGTTTCGTTTTTTTAATTGTTTTGTTAAAACGTGCTTTAATTAAATTTTTCTTACGATTTGCTTTAGAGTGTGGGTTGTCTTCGAAAATAAATTATTTATTACTCAACTCAAAAGAAAATATGCGTTTAGTGCTTGTTTGTTAATACCTATTATTATTAGAAAAATTTGTTTTAAATATTTGAATATTTTGAATATATATAGCCAGGAGTGTTAAGTGTTTTAACATTAAAATTAAAAAACAAAAGAAAAAGAAAGAATTCAATTTGGCAAGTGTAGCATTTAATTGTCTATCAATCTGTTTGATTTCTGTCCATATAAATTTCTATTCAACTTGCAACTTTCCAAATAATTTGAGAAATTTCGGTACTTTGGCCTAAGGATGAATGTTGTTAAAAATGTTTTGAATCAGATCCACCGTTTACATTCGTATTCCATTCTATATAATAATACTAAAAAAAATGCGGACTTATATGAGAAAAAGGTCTAGTTTTTAATGTCTTACGATGAAAATTTCTTTATAATATTATAGTAATTTGACATAAATGCTTACTGGACCCTAGTAGTTGGACCAAGCAAGTCTATTATTTTTGTACTCTTACTTAGGAGGAGGTTGTTATGAAAAATAAAATCCTTTATGGCATATATGACAACAAAGTTTAATTTTTATTATTTTTCAATGAACAGGAAGATCTTTGATAAGAAAGTTAATTTTGCTAAATTTGGATAACATCTGTCCCTTTATCACGAAAAAAAAATGTAGTATTCTATTAGAGGTAGTGATGTATGACATTTATAGGTTGAGCCTCGTCCAGCTATAATGTTTGAACTTGCTTTTATATTTGAATGCAACAGCTGTGTTACCGTTAATTACGTTTTAGAAATAAAAGGAAGAACGAAGTCATGACAAAGCAACGGTGTCAGATTCTTAATAACACTTGTTTCTTTCAAATTTATTTGAAAACAAAAATAATATCATATTTTATATAGAGCTCCAATTAAATTGAAATTAAATCATATTTAAAATAATCAAACTGTTTTTGAGTTCACCACACCTTCTGACGAGTTTCTCCATTTTGTTGCATAGAAGAAGGTTAGAAACTGTAAAGTGTAATAAGCGAAAATTATAAAATAATTACGATATACGATATAACAGCAAATTGTTAGTTCAGCTCAACCAATCTTGAAATTCAATTTTGCGTTTTTTTTAAAGTATGCTTCCCTTTGCGTAACACTACCCTCTGAATAACAGATCACAATTAAACCCATCAACATAATTCCATTATTTATTATCATTTAGTTACATTTATTGATATCCTTGGAAAGCCTACACAATTTTAATTTAACTACTATACTTTAGCCTTTTGTTTTATCAAAACTTTCAAGTAAATAAAAGAAAGAAAAGAAATTCGAAGTCTATACACAATGAAATTCAGTTCGGCCAACAACAACCTTAGGTGTGTGTGTGGAAACTATACCTAACATTTCTTGTTTATAAATCTGAGACTCTCTGTTAAACTGATAACAGACAAATTTTTTCTAAATTATAAATGTAACTTTTACAGAATTCTACTAAGCAAAATTATTTTAAAATATATGATAAAATTGCTCAAATTGTGTGTCTGTTAAAATTATGTTGTGTATATTTTAAGAGCAAGGTCATGTGTGTGCATTTACAGAAATTTTATTTTAAATAAGATGCAAAAGAAACTTTAACTTGAAATAGCATCTCTTATTGTTCTTAATAGAACTGTTCTCTCTCTCTCTCTCTTATCGTCAGGCTAATAAACGCGAAGAGTACATATACATAATTTGTAAAGCGCGCAAGTCTTGTAAATATTTGTATTTTATAAACAGACTATATAGTTGTTGGTGTAAAGGGAGCCTCAATCATATCATTCATAGTTTTTACTCATTATTGTTTTACTCATATTTTTGTGTGCTTCTATTATTTTTCATATAAATAAATGTACATGACCTCAGAGATGAATGATGGGGAAAAGCGTGACAGATGCTTGCGGCCAACCCTCAGTAAGAAATACAATTCAGTTACTAGATTTGTTAGCTCATAAACAGACATCAAATATATACTACATACATTTAATATACATGCGGCGTAAAATTCTAATTGCCTTTCGATAAAAAGAAAAAAAAGGAAGAAAGAAAGAAAGAATGTTTAAATAATTTAATTTACAAATAACAAAAAAAAAAGCAAGTATTTTCAAAATTATTATAAAATTGTCTGTTAAGCAAAGAAAATCAAAATTAAGCGATGAATTGTGTATGAAAGTCAAAATAAATAAATATAAGGAAGAAAAAGAAATTTAGTTAACATACAAGTTTTTCTCTTGTTCTTAATAAATGAATAAAATTGTCCTAAATATATATTTCTACGTAACAAATATCTTACTAGCTGTCACAGATTATTTGTAATAAATTTATTGATTTTGCCAAGTGTTTAAAAAAGTTAAGAAAAAAAATAAAAATAAAAACGAAACAAAACTGAAAAAATAAAAGGTGCACCAACAACAACAACAACAACATTTACTTGAACGGAAACCGGAAGTTTTACAACCGTAAAAAAATTCATAGTATCACCTGAGAACACATAAATCATAGACTTCCATACTCAATTCAATGAGTTCGTGTGTGTCTGTTTAAATCGGTTTTGTTAAAAGCCTTTTGTATTCTATTTTCTGTTTTTTTCTTGCTTGTTCGAGGAACAAACCAAATCGTTTGAACTATAAAAAAAATAAAAAATAAAAAAAAAATCCCATAAAAAAGCATTTTCGTATTCATAAAGCAAACATATCCTTGTACACGCGTCTGTACATAGAGATTCATATCATAAGTATTTATATTCTTTTTTTGTACTTTTAATAACGCTACTCAAGTTTAAAACGTTTGAGTGACATATAAGAGCTTGAAAGTAAGATCAATAACCTTGTTCTGTGATATCTGCAACGAAAAGAAAAGAAAAAGCCGCAAAAACGCCGTACCACACGAAAATGGAACGTAAATTACTTTATGCCTTTCGGGGCTGGATAGCGTTTGTGGCATTTATGGATTTAGGGACGGCATTTCGTAGTTATATAGAACGCCGTAGTTTTTTGGATCGAGCCGAAACTCAATTTTTAGAAGGTAAATACAAGTTTTCAATTTTGCACGTTTTTTAAAACAAAAAAATGTTTCTAAAAACCAAATATATATAATCTCATAAGTATTTTATTTTATTGAATTTTTTTCTAAAATTTTATGATAAAAATTAATCCATAATAACAATTTGAAATTAAAAATTAATTGTAGAAAATTTGATCTCTATGTATTTATTAGACCCCATTATAGATAAGAGTTCTAATCCTGAAGTAAACCTTTATACGATAAAACGGTCTAATTTTTAATAACTTAAGCCGATCATTTCTTAGCTATTACGGTTCACCTAACATATTGGTCCATGAATTTACTTTTTGGTTTTAAATAAATTATAATTAATAATAATAAATTAATGAAAATTTAGTATAGAGAAATAAATTTTTATTTATATATATGGGTCATATTGCTGCGCTTTTTGAACCCCACCTTAAATAAGGGTTCTGATGAAAGGTTGGCCTTTTTAGGGCAACTTTTATACTGACCAAAAGGTATATAATAAAAAAGGTTCGAATATGTTAGAATCAAATTCAAGTAAGGTGAAGGCAACAGACAAAGTTCTTCACGGGGACTTTCAAAAATTCAAGTTCAACCGTTTTCGAAAAATTACGAAAAAGTTATTCAAAATTCTCTAATGTCTATATATTCATTTCAGATGTCTGGAAAATATTGTAATTAAGAGTAACCAAGGATTGCAAGGGCAATAGACTTTTCAGAGACGACGCGACAATAAATTTTAAAGAGATATGATTAAGATATTTTTTATAAAATAGAGTTGCTAATTTAGCCATTTTTTCGACCCGATACCTATACCTATGTTTGAAATATTTAAAGTATAAAAGTGATTATAGGAAACTCAAAATTGGAAAACTTGTTAATTTGTAAGCGAAGGGTTTCAATCAATCCATTATCATGTTTAGAACTTCAAAAAGTTGTCAGAGGTTTATAAATTTGCTGGAAGAATTGAATGTAGGAAGTTTTTGTAAAGCTCACATAAAATGTTGTATGTTTTCAATTTGCTGCCCATTGTATTTTTTCAGTTGGGTCCAACTAACGATTTGTTTTATGTTCTTTAAAACCAATATTATGATTATATCAACCAAGTTGTTAAGAAATCGTCTATATTTTTAGGTGACTATACTGTGGCTCGCATAATAGGAATGTATTGTCTATTGAAAGCCATTGCTTTGGTTCATTGTACATTATACATTCATTATAAACCGTAAGTAATATTTTGAGTAATTATATAATATCGTATACCTGATCGTATATAATCTATTTTTCATGATATTCTAGAGTTGTTAGTATGGGTGGCTGTTCTTTAGCAGTAACAATGGTTTTATATCTAACCGAGGCCTTATACTTTCGTTCGAGTACTTTGAATTTTTATGTTATATTTCCCTGCATATTAAATTGTAAGCTTCTAAATGATGTCGACGAAACAATGATTTTTTGTTTTTTTTTTTTTTTTTTTTTTTTTTTTTTTTTTTTTTTAATTCAAATTTTATAATCATTTTAATCATTTTAGCTCTGACTTTAATGGGCCTAATGTATATACCAAGACGTTTGCGTCTATGGGAACCGAATACTGATGTTGACGATGAGAATTCACAATTGCTTAAGCAAATGGGTGGATTTAAACGTAGACGTGGCAAAAAGCCACAATAAATGAATTTATTTCTACTTATAATAATCAATTTTCATTTAAAAATTTTTCATACATTTACTACACATCTCCCAATGTTTTCCTTTTATACACAAAATAGCTATTAGTTAACGCCTAACTGATATACATATATATATATATATATATATATATATATATATATATGCCAGTATTTGTCCAATTCTAATTATATACGTATAAGACATAATGATAACACACGAATCAACAACGATTAGGCTTTTTAATAGCCATTATTTTTACGATATTTTGCACCCAAAAGATTGCTAAGCAGTTAGTATATCTTTTTATTTATATATGAAACACTATGGATCAATTTTTCTTCTTCTAATCAATCAATCAATCAATCAACATGAAAACTTCCTTTAGTATATCGAAAAAAAAAAAAAAAAAAAAAAAAAAAAAAAAAAAAAATTAAAAAAAAAAAAAAAAAAAAAAATAAAGCAAAAAAAGTTACGTTTATAGTAACTAAATATGTAAGCATAAGATATACATTATTTTATATTTTAAGCTTATCTATAAAATGATATATAAGTGCAATAATTTAAAAATTTGCTTTAAATTTTTTACATACATACGTTGAATATTTATACAATATATTATAAGCAATTAAACAATATGTGTTCAAAGAAAAAAAAAAAGAAAATCGAACATATTATTATTATTATTATTATTATTTACATAGCATATAAACAATAACAAGTTTTTGTTAAATTTATATTTGAAGCAAAATAATCTTTTGTAAGCAATAATAGTCGTTACGATTTTTTTAAATCAAAAAGAAAAAAAATTCAAAAGAAATTTTTTTTAAAAAATAATAAAAATGTTAATCAAATTGTAATAAAAATTGTAATACTTTTTAGGCAATGCTCTTGCTTTTCATTAACGAAATGCAGCTCTGTATTAAAGTTTAGTTCAGCGCGCGTAATGCAACCCTCTCTCGTTGAAATTGACCACAATCATTAAGTAAAAAATAAAGCAACCGTGATTGTTGACATCTATTCCGCCAAATAATGAAAAAGAGAAAAAAGTGATTGGAAGAATAGCGTGTTTTCTAATTGTATTTTTACTTTTAAAAGGAAATAAGAAAATCTTGTTTACATTTCATTACATGCGTGCAGTTTATCTATTCAGTGAAATGAGAAATTAAGTTTTGTTCTCTAGTGGGCTTTTTATAAGCTTTATTTCATTTATCAAAGCACCTAACGTAGTGCTTTTTCTTTTCCGGGAAAAGTGATTAATGTTTATTAGAAAGTGTTTTAAAGAAATCCCGCTCATTTTTATTCATTTGATGTTAAGGAAATCTCGTAAAACATTTATTAAATTTCGTAACACATAAATTTACGGTAATATTTACGAGATTTAACCAGAAATAAGATCGAAAGCACAGAAAATACTCGGTTCTCTTTTGCACATTAATCTTTTGGAAGAAAAGAAATGTTTTTAAAGAGATTCCGCTCGTTTTAGTGTAACCCCTTTTTATCCTTTAGAAGTTAAGGAAATCATAAAAGATTTATTTATTAATAAATAAATAAATTTATGATAATATCTACAAGATTTAAAGAGAAATAAAATCGAAAGCAGAGAAAATAGTCAGTGCTCTCTTGCGCGACACAATATCGTGATTAATGCTTTGGAAGAGCACAAAAGCTGTAAAGAAATCCCGTTTTTATCCTTTTGGATTAAAGAAAATCTCATAAAAGATTTACTAAATTTCTTAAAATCAAGACATTTACGATAATATTTAAAGAGAAATAAGATCGATAGTAGAAAATTGTGAGTTCTTTCCTGCCCAGCAGTATCGTTGATTAATGTTAAAAGCTTTTTAAAGAAAAATATTTGAAACAGTGATCTGTTTCTTCCATTTCTTAAAGATTCTTATTTGTGTACTTTAATAAGAAATAAAAACAACAATGTATAGAAGTCGCAGACTAAGTAAAAATGCTAAAGCAAAGGCAAACGCTCCTGCTTTAAATGTTATTGATGAAGACACGACAATCAAATTACCGGTAACAAAAAAAAAAAGAAAAGAAAGGAGTTAAAACATACAAAATTTACAACATATTTTTTAAAAAATTTTAGCAACAAAAACGAAATGAGATAGAAAAAGATATCGTTGAGGAAGTAGATGTTCTTAATAGCGAAGAAAACATACCGGCTTCTCAAGAACCGACTCAACGTTACTTGTCACAGCGTAGTGCCATAGCTGCCACTCTAGGTAGAACGCAATCACGTTCGAATAGCTCATCACAAAGACCGCCAAATACTTTTTTTGAATTAGCACTAACAAAAGCTGGCGTTCAATTAAACGAAAATGAAACTTTTCTCTTAAGTAAGTTATTGGAATTGAAATTGAAATTGAAATTGAAATATATTTAGAAAATGTGTTTTTTTTTTTTTTTGTTTTTTGTTTCATAGCTTGCGATCATATAACATTTGTTAATAGATTGCGTGAATTATTTGCTAAAAATCCAAATTTTCAAGATAATATTGAAATGTTTAAAAATGGCTTAAGAGCTGCTTGGTCAAAGATGGCTTTTAAATTACTTCGCGGTTGCACTATCAGTATACCCGGTGAAAATGGTGTTTATCTATCACAGGATAATATGATCACTAACTTTTTTATGATCGATTATTTGCGTGATATTGTTCTGGAGTTTTTATTGGATAAAATCGAAGAAAGTGTTCAACAAATGTAAGTTTTTAACTCAAAAAAAATCTATCATAATTATAGCTTCTATTTGTTTTCTATGTTAGTGATCGGGCTGGAAGTTCTCGTCATGGTCCTATTCCTTTATTGCCTTTAATGTTAGGTCAACTACATTACGTTTCTATGACACATAGTGATATAATATTTGAGCGCATTAAAATTATATTAAAAAAATCTACAGAGTTTACTAAATGGGATGTAATAGCCAATGGAGGATTTATTTTGGATACCAATAAACATGATGATTTTGCTCAATTAATGATGTAAACGAAAATATTTTTTTTTTTTTTTTTTTTTTTCCCTGACTAAACGATGATTTTATTTCAGAGATACTTTAGCTAATAGTAAGGAACTGTTCCAACCTGTAGGTATAGAAACGTTAAATAATTTAAGTTTAAGTGAACATATGCAAGAGAAATTACGCTGTAAAATTTTAGAATTCATTAAAGAAGAACAATGCCCTCCAGAGGTAAGAAAATGTATTCGAAATCGAATATTAAGTAACTGCTTTTTTTTTAAAATCTCTTCTTGCAGATTGTTCCCAAGTTGATAAAATTTTTATTGAAAACTTTGGGGGAAGAAAGTGAGAACAACATAAAAGAGGTATAGTAGTAACTGCGTGTGTATGTTTCATATTATAAATAAGATGAGAGATTTCGATCCGTTTTCCATTAGAACTTCATTTAGTTGTTTGTCTCAAATCTCAATGAAATCTTAAGCAAATATGACTTTAATTAAGCCTAAGATGATGATGTTAATTCGTAACATCGCAACGCTTCGTATTATTTTGTATGCTGGTTATAATTACTCTTGTTTATTTTGTTAGCTGGTAAATACTTTACGTCAAATATTAATTTGGGGTGAAAATAACACAACGTCATCTTTGTCAAAAAACAAGACGGCACAAATAGAATTATTTGGTTACATAGAAAGAGGCCTAATACGTTCGAAGAAGTTTTACACTATATGGCTGAAAACGATTTCTAATCTCTCAGCTGCACAGTTTAAGTAAGAGATTTCAAATATAAATATAGAGCGTAAGCGCGCATTGCTAACTTAATCAGGAATTTTGTTTCTTTTTTTTTTTTTCGAAGGTCTATAGATTTCGTAGTACTATTGCTATTAATGGACGTACGTGAAGATAACGCTTCTTACATTGAAAATGTCGTAAGTACTACAAGAATACATTTATATAATATATATATATATATATATGTATATATACATTTTATTTCTTAGAACAAAATTTTTAGTTTAAACATTTTAGCAAAACTACACCGACTTCAATATTACGAGAAATTCGAGAGAAGTACACACCGATGCTAGAACATTATTGGAATATATTAATGGAAATACTAGATTGCTTTTTACGAGATAAACATGAAGCTACAGTTAAATATGCCCAGTCAGCATGCAGGTAAGTACATAAAAAAAACTGATTCTTAATTTTTAATTTTAAAAAATCTTTGTTTCATATCCACATCATGGAACATTTACTATTTCATTTAAATTCTGAATTCTGGAGTGTGCTTTAAAATTTCGTTTTCCAAGCTTTGTTTACAATAAGTCGACCTTTTTACTGGCTGTACGGCTGGCTATTCATTTTGTATGATTAAATCCATATATCGAAAACATGGATTTTTTCGTAGTGATACTCTGATTGCAAAGGATATCTATACGCAGAATATTCCTTTCCGTGTTAAATCTCGCATATGTTCTTGTTCTTCTATTGCCTTGAAGACGTAATAAAGCAAAGTTATAGTTACCTTTACAACATGCATAAAAATTCCTTCGGGTCGATTATAATAGATTTCTGAGCGCCTAAAAAAATTACGAACGAACCCGACCACATTTCTTTGAGTACTTTTTAAATGTTTTTGAAGCTTATTTTGTTGTATAATTGAATGATAGACTCTAGCAGTTGGATACGTGGAAAGAAACTAGGGCAAATGGTGTGACATAACCTCAAAAAAATGCTGTCAGGTAAAGAAATTAGAAACTTGATGCATTAGCTAAAGAATTTTAATTCATTTGGAGCTTTTTTGTTAGATAACCACAAGCTGAAATAATTGTAAAACCTTAAGGCGAATATTTCATTTGAAAAGTTCTATGTAGGAAGTATTTTAATCGGCCTAAGACAAGAGATTTTAGAGATTGTAATTTTTCTAAGTAAAATTTTGATATTGTAATCAAGATATGGAGACAGATATTGTTTAAATCCAAATTATGCATAAGTATTTTTTTTAGTTCTGAAATGGGGTCTTTATATGCTTTATTAAATGTGTAACCGAAATAATATATATATTAGTTTGGGGAAAAAGAAATCCATTA
>KK351046.1:43767-58600 GCA_000671755.1 Glossina brevipalpis
TTATTTAACATTTCGAATTGGAAAATAATGGATTTCTTTTTCCCCAAACTAATATATAGCTTGATGGGGGTATGAAAAAAAAGAAGAGTGTAATTATGGCTTAAACGTTTTAAAAAAAAAATTTTGATTTAAAAAATTTAATTTTTAGCTCTTTTTTTGAAATATCCTCTGATGTACAAAAATCGATATTGAAAAAACTCTTGCAATTAACTTGTGAACGTTCATCGCAAAGTACTATAAATTTCTCGCTACAAGTGCTACGTGATCTATGGCAATTATATCCTACAATATTACATAAATGGGGAGCAATATTATTGGTAAAGTTCCTTTGAGAATTTATGTTATCTTTTATTTTTTCCTTTTATAATTGTCTTGTGTTTTGTTGTTGTTTTTAATCATTCCTTTAGCCATTTCTGGATCATATACATGGAATGTCTTTACAACAAACACGTATTATTATGGAATTGCTATCATCTATAGCTTATCCTATACCAACACTGGATGAAAACCCTGATTTACAAGATCAAATTGATATGGTAGTTAAGAAACAGTTAATTAATAGAAATTCCCTGTAAGTGTTCAGTTCGTGATTTAATTAAAATATTTTTATAAAATTCTTTTTTTTTTGTTTTTTTTTTTCCTTTTTTTTTACCTCTATCTTGATAGCGTTAAAAAACAAGGTATTATAGCTAGCGTTCAGTTAATCGATTGTATAGCCCGTATTGAGAAAACTCTGCTAACATCAGACGATTTTGAAATCAGTTTCAATACAGTTGACAATTTACCTGATGGTAGAGGCAAAGTAGCGGCCAATTATTTAGTACGTACACAAGGTTCGACTATGTACTCGCCAGAGTTGATGGCCTTATATTATGATGAATTGGCGATCGTATGTTGTGCCAAGTCAAGTGATCGTGCAAATGGTTTGCTTTTGGATAGAAATTTTATCATCTGGTTATGTGATCTTATGACTTATAATTTTCAAAATAGTTTCATTGTTGAGCAACATTCCGATAAAATAGAGTAAGTATTTTTTTTCTTTTTTTTTTTTTTTTTTTGCTAAAACATTTCTGTTTCTTCCTTATCATTCTTCTTATATCAAATATAATTTTATGGCAGTGGTATAACTCTATGTTACATGAAATGCATTAATCCTCCCTGTGATAATACCAACAATCATGAAAGCGAACTACCAAGCATAGCGATAAATATCGCTGAACTTGTTTTGAAGCCGACTGACGAGTAAGTATGAATTTATTAGCAAAATACAAAACTTTCAGCTTCAAGAGTGTAGAGTGGAGATATATTCTGTCTAATTTCACGCCAATGTCTCCAGTAATTAATCAAAAATGATCCGTTACTTGGTCTCAACAAAAAAACTATGCTTCGATTCTGATTTATCTATCAAACCGATGACACGTAAACGTTTTTTTTTTTTAATTTTCGAGAATAGTTAACGTTTAAATGGAATTAAAATAGGTCCATAGGGTAATTGCAATTGAATTTCATATCAGAAACAAAGCACAACAAAAAGTGTAAAAACCAACCAACAGTTGTCTGCCCTTGTGGTGATGATGATGGAGAAAAGCTTAACGCTAAAACTATATTATTTTGGCAATAAAAATTCTTAACACACTCACACTCAACATTTTCTGATTCCGACTATAAGAAATCTTTCATATAACTATTTGAAATAATTAGAATTCAAGATTAACATTCATTTTTTATTTATTTCAGTTCATATTCATCAATCATGGTGCTGGCACCATTATTCAATCTAGTACGAGTCTTGCAAATGCAACGTTACGAAGGTAGTTTAGAGATTATCAATGCATTACTCGGTTGTGCTCTCGTACTACCTGATTTCTTCGATGATCCCGACATGGAAACTATATTTAACGATCACGACGAGCAAATGCAAAAGAAAATTTTAGATATTTATTTTCATTGTGTTAACTGGATGAGGGAAACTGTTAGTTCCTTTGCTACGCAACGTGAGGAAATGATACGAACCAAAGTTTTGCAACGTTTGGATGAATTAATGAAAATTGAAAACAAAATTCGTAAAATGATAACAAAAGCTCCGGTTGATTATGTACCACCTCAATGTCAGTTTGTAAACTCATCTACAGAAATGAACGTAAACACTAAAAGTAAGTAAATCAAGATCAAGTAAAGCGCATTATTAACAGAGCAAACTTGTATAAATATTTTTGTGCTTAGAATCAAAAGGCAAAGGGCGATTGCCTGGACTTGCTAACGCAGGTGACGATATTAACACAGAAGATGTTAACGCAGTTGATGTTAATCCAAAAGTCAGGAGGAAGTCCCGAACCAATCGGAAACCTTCCGAAACTACTGATCTAAATGAAACTTTTACTAATGATACTGTACAAGGTGCTATGAAAGGTGTTGGTAAATCCAAAATTTTTACTAAAACTAATTTCGAAAATTTATATGGACCTAAAGAGATTTATAGGTAAACCTAATTCGCGTATGCGGACTTAAAACATAATGTTATAAACACATTTTTTTTTTGATCAACAGGCAAATGGATACAAATATTATATTAATTTTAAAGGAAAATCTCAACTTAACTTATCCATTGCCAGCAGAAAATGTGGGTACGGAAATAGGTTTATTAGAATTACGATTTGTATTATCAGACATCGTTAGTAAATTGGAATCAGTTGTTGGTATACAAAAATTTCAAACTGAAACTCTTTTGCAATATGTAGCGCATCCCGATTATTTTATTTGTGATCTTTCGCATTTTATACGAATTGTGGAAGAAAATATGAAAAAGGTACCTGCCTACCCCCGGGGTAGTATTTATTCACTTCTTTGTATCAAATATTATTAAAAAGTGTAACGATTTTCGCAGATTTCTGTCGTTCTTAATAACAATTTGGATCAAGTTAAACGTATTTATAGTCACGCAGATTTATTTACAGAAGAAATAAGTTTATTAAAAGTTTGTTTCGGTTTGTCTCTTCGTCTTTTGGTCGCCTATTTTTCATGGCCTCAATGGTTTGCTAATGAAAATCACCTTAATAAATTGAGAGGTAATTATTAGATTGAAAAATGTTATTATTTTTTATTAAATATCTTTTATGTTTTATGTTTTTTTTTTTTCTTCTTCAAGACTCTCTTCTTGTCTTCATGGAATCAAGCAAAGCTCAACGTTTAAGTCAGAAATCTGCACCCCTTTTGGCAGTAGAAGCTTTTAATTATTTAATAGCATATGAAACGTGTATTATTGATTTAAAATCGGCCGTCTATCTTCATCAATTGATGGTCGTACTAAATATACTTTCCGATAAAAAGGCTAAAGAAAAGCAAGCTCAAGATATGCGTAAGTATTTCCAAGAATTTTCTAACATATTTTTGTCACTTAGCATGACAGAATACCGACAGAATGTCGGCGAGACATCAATCTTATCAATAAGCGAGAGAAAAAGCGAAACAAAAAACCAATTCTTTAGGAATAAAACTCGAGCCGTCCAAAAACGATGTACAAAAATAAAAACTTTTTCATCGCCTGCTATCATTGTAAGAAATCTGAATGGGATCTGATGAATAACAAACTTCCATTTTTTGAAATTTCCAAGTTTTTGAAAGAGATAAATAAACTAGAAAATGGGAAGACATGGTTCAAAATGGCTAAATAAAACTTAAATTCGAGTGTAGTTTCATCGCCAACTTAGAGTATTCGGTAACAAATGTTTCTTGACTTTCGCATTTGTTGAAGATGAAAGTAATCTTTTTCGGTCATCAATTTTCAATCAATGTGAATATGAAACTGATCTAAATTTATGAAAAAAAGGTGTATATACGGTACATTTAGTCCTAAATTTCTTTTCGTTTTCTTTTTGCTTTTAGGTTCGCTATGTAGAACTCTATTGTGCCGGAAATGGTTCAACTATGATGGAGGTTTAGAAAAGGGCGCCCAGTGTAATGTGTATTTGGATGAATTGGTCAAAGGGTTTCTTAAAGACTCTGATTTTCATCGACAACGTGAAATATTACGTATTGTACGCGAAGAATCGAAACATTTAAAAGGGAAAGATTGTTCTTTAAAATCGTTTCCAAATTTTAAAAAGTAAATTCCTACACCATCTATATATTACATTATATTCAATATATCTCATACAAAAATTCTATAATTTTAGAGCGAATTTTCCATTATTTTTCCGTGGCCTCTGTGAGGTATTGATTTCTTCACTAAAGCATCAACTAACCACAAATGATGGTGCGTCATTGTCAGATCAATTAAGGGTTTGGGAATCCAGTTGTAAACTGTTGAATATACTTTTGGAAATAGTAGAAACCTCCAATATTCCAAGAAATTTTCAAATTTTTCTCAAGGTACTTAGAGATCAAATTTTAAAAATTAAAAAAATAAAATTTTTAAATTTTAAAAAATTATATTAAAATATAATATTAATATGCAATGAAAAAATACTTATTTAAATAAATAGCATAACGTTTATATTTAAATTATTTATATAAAATTGCTTTCAAAAACATTTGAAAATTTCAAAATTTTTCAGTATTCTCATCTATATTTAAAACTTGTTCTACAAAATGCTCTTACGATATTTGAAAAACATTTAAGACAAAATCCTGAACGAGTTTGTGAACTTTTAAAGAATATGCAGATCACTACAAGATTTTTACATCATTTATGTTGCGAATCAAGGGTAAATCATATCATAAATCGATACATAATTTTTCATAAACTTATCAGTTTTACTTCTTTTTTTTCTTCTTTTTCTTCTAATCATAGGTCTCGCTAAATACTGCTATTGTTAGTCAGATACCTTTACTTAGAGAAACTTTAGAGAATTATTTATTTCGTATTAAAGCCTTACTAACGGCTAATAAATGTGGTTCAACGTTCCTTCTTGGCAATTTAAGAAACAAAGATTTACATGGCGACGATATCTTATCACAGGTAGGTTTGTTGGCTTTAATTTGTTGCTCTTACAATTCAAATATGTCTGTTATTCCCTATTAGACTGCTTCCTTAAACATTGTCACTGGTGCTGGACAGGATAGTGATGAAGAAATACCTGACGATGATGATGATGATGATGATGCAAGTATTAATGAAACAATTGTGGACAATGAAGAAGCGGACACTTCCCATAACAATGGCAGTAAAAGTCGCAGTAAATGCTTTTAAAATCAAAAAATAATAGAACCATGTTCCTCTGACCAAAATATCGCCACCTTTTCTAAGTTTCAAGCACATCACATTAATTTAATTTAAAATTTTTAATAATAAGGTATTTAATCCTAGGTTCTTGTTAAAACTTACAAAACTTCAAATATATATTTTACTTAAATCTAAAATTTCACTTAAAAAAAGTTTATTAAAAAATAATTATTATAATAAATTTAACTTTAACTAGTAAAATTTATTTACATCATTTGTATAACCGCGATTGCTGGCATAAAATTTATTTTATATTCTTATCTACAAATAATGAATGAAGAGACATTGTTTCATCTAATATTTTTTAAGCAGAAATAAATATTTTTTTTGTTCTCAGAGCAGCAAGCAGAAAATAAAAACTAACTTTCATATCTTGCACACTTTCCAAACGAATGTCACCTTATTCTTCTTATAAAAAACAGCTTTACCTAGGCCCTCATCACTGCAGTAATGCAATAAGCAAAAAAAAAAAACCCTGCTTATATTAGACCAAAAAAAATTGTACTATAATAAATTCCTATAGAAGAGTTTCTGAAGTTATAGTGAATTATTTTTTAATAAAATAAATTTTTTGCACTAGAGAGCGCTAAATTTCTGTAGATTTCCTAATGTGTATCATAATAATAATTCTATTTTAATCATATATGGTTTCGTTTTGAACAGCGCACTCTGGTAAAGTTTGTTTTTATCTTAAGTGTATCTTTAATTTTTATGGCATGAAACCGGTTTGTGTGTTAACTGAGGACACAAGTGTAAAGGAACAAAGCCAATATTCGATATAACTCTCCATCTACTAAAGTAAAATATTTCTTTGTATTTCTTCTTTTCCTTTTATAATAATTTCCAAAAACCCCAAGCAAAACCAAGCTTTCATTTTAATGGCAATGATCAAAGAAATATAAACATATTTTTGTTTGTCTATTCCAAACAAAAATAAATTATTACAAATTAATGTTGAAAATATATAAAATATGTTTTTTAATTTAAATTCATACACAATGATAATTTTAAACAAAAAAAAAAAAAACCTAGTTGCGAAATTAAATATCACAAATATTAAGAAATTTTGAGTCGTCCTATATAAATAAAAAATAGTTTGGGAAAAGAAAAATTTGCAATCTTGGAAATTAAAAAATCCGCCAGCTTCCCGATATATTTCATATTTTTAAAATGGAATTCTTGCCCTTTACAGCATATATATGCACTCTGACAGGTAGTGTTTCGTCTCCATCTGTTCCTACCGTTCCTGCAGTAATTATTGTTGTATTGTATTGGCTGTGTGTGGTTTGTATCTTTCTTCTTTTGCCGTAACGTTTTCGCATTGTGTTACCAATATGTTGTGGAATTATTGGTAATGCGAAATCGGAATTATCGGAAATTTATTTATATGAAATTAAAAAATAATTGTAAATTAATCACTAACTTTTTTTATTAAAGCTCAGACAAAATATTTCGTATTTACACTAAGCCTTTTTTTTTCTATGCTTGTATAGCAAATCTTTTATTGTTATTTGCTGAGTGCTTTAAGAAGAAGAAGAAGAAGAAGACGAAGAAAAACCAATGTAAGCTAAACCCTGCCATTATTAAGACTCAAAGTATGTCATGACCACACTGAAATTTTTTTCTCTATACCCACTTGGCTTATCTTCTACTATTATTTCACGAATACTTTAAGAAGAAGAAGAAAAAATATTAAAACAAAATTGAAACTTTTCAATTATTTTGAATTACTTGCCGATGTTAGTGAATTGGGGGAATTTTGTATTTTTTTCAAATTCTTTCGCAATAGTATCTGCACGCCAAACAGCGCTAAATTTCTACAAAGTGCAAAGCCTTGCTAGTATATCTGTTGCATTGCATACGTTTGTTTAGCTATTGATTTTGTTTGTCATAATGTAAACATATATAAACATTTTCTTTAAAGAAAATGTTTATTCTTTAAAGAAAATGTTTATTCAATTTCGATATAAAATATGATTTCTCTATCTCTCTGTTAATATGAGCATTTTTAACATAACACGCATATGATCGAAATTCTGTAAATGTAAAACGACATAAGAATAAGATGGAAAATGTAAAATTTCCTCTGTAAACGAAAGCCGCTTGCTGTTAGAACATTTAAGTTTAATATGGAGAAAGACAGACAGAGAGAGAGAGAGAGAAAGTTTAAATGTTTGCTGTTAAATTTTTGAAGAAAAAAAGGGAATAAATTTGCTGAAATCAATAAGTGTAAGGAAATCAAAGTATTATTTAAAAGAAAATCTCAGAAAGCATTAAATAACAATCTTCCTAAATGAAATTTAAATATACAGAGTTACAGAGGTAGGTAAAATGAATAGCAACTCCCCCGTAGATATTTTGATTAATGAAGTCAATTGCTGTTTAATTCTTTAAAAAAAGTGTGTAATAAGAAATAAGACGATCAAAAAAAAAAAAAAAATTCAAAATTCTTTTACGCATGTTCAATTAACATTGACATGCTTTAGATTTTATTTTTAAAATAAATGTTTAATAAATTTTTTTCTTTGTATTTTGTTTTTACTCTATAACTCTTATTTTCTTATTTATTAAGTATATATTTTTTGTCTGGGTATGAGTGTGTTCTATAAATATATAAGTTTAAGAATATAAAGGCAAAGAAAAAAATTTTAAATTAAACAGAGCGAAAATATATTTTATAAAATTAATATTTAAATATATTAAAAATTAAATATATCATAGATGAAAAAAATTGCTTGACATGTAAATAGGCACGAAATATATGCGAATTCAAATTATAAAAAAAAAAAATTTTTTTTTTTACAAAAAAAAAATATAATTTGCGATCTCGTTTTTTTTTTAACTTTGAAGTCTCTTTAGAGATCTTATTTTTGTTATATATAAATGTACTTTAACAACAACAACTTATTCTCTAACAAATTAAAAAGCTATGCTTCATACATTTAACACGTTCACCGTTCATACACGCGAACACTTAAATACTTAAACGACGACATCTATATTACAAATTACACGAGATACGATTTGACACCACTTAATTAAATCTCTAGTCTAAAAAGAAGGGTTTTGTATGGCTGCCTTTCAGCATTTAAATAATAATTTACTGATGGGAGCAGGCTTGACTTAGGTACATTGATATGAATCTTATTGTTTTAAGTTTCAATTGAATTAATTTAAAAAAAGACAATATATTTAAAAAAAAAAAAAATCATGAGATGCTCTCTTGATTTACCCCGTATTAAATCTAAAAATGGCCATCAAAATGTCGACGTTTCAAAGCCCTTCTTAATTTATCTTCGATTTTGCGTTGAGTTTCTAAAAACTGTTCCAAATCGTTATATTTGATTTGTAATTCTTTCTCTTCTTCAATTAATTGTAATTCCCGTTCTTTAGTCTTTAGACGTGACTTACGACTGGCTTCATTATTTTTATGGCGGTCCAAATACTTTTGTTGATCGATTTTATTCATATTCCTTAGTACCGATTCATCTGGAAAATCACTATGCACTTTGGCTGGTCGACCTCGTCTTCGTTTTGTAGATGACACTGTACGTAAACTATGATACTGTTGAGTCTGAGTTTTAGATGAGGAGCAAGGAGAATTGGGTTCATCAGTAAAAGTACTTTGATTTGTAGCCGAAAAGGAACTGCAAGGCGTTGGTGGTAAGTAGTCCTCTATATTATCACTTAATTCCGAAAAGTCTGAGCAACTGTCCTCAAGCTGCTTCTTTATAGTATCTACTGATTGTACATTGATTACTGTTGCCTATTGAAGAAATAGTAAGAAGTATTTGTTGGTTAGCAAAAAAAAAAAAAAAAAAAAACACGAACATGAAAAACGGATGATGTCAATGAATGGTAAAATGGTCATGTTATCCTATTTCCAAATTGGGAGAATCCCCAACATATATTTATGTGGTAGGTAAGTGTTGTATCAATAGTCCTTTCATTTTTTTTTTTTTTTTTGAAAATTCGTTAATTCAATACGTTTTTGACCCGATTTTAATTTTAATTTTGTTGTTGAAAATTTGCATAAAAAAATGTCTAGATGAAGAAATTATTCTTTATTTGTAAATGTATTACAAGTTAAGCGCGGCAGTCAAGGTCATTTAAAAAACAATAATCAATTAATCAGTAAAAGTAAAGGCTTCGGCTTCAACAACATCACTTGAAAATTAAAACTCTTACAACAATTTTCTCTGCACTGCACTGCACTGCACTGCACTGCACTGCACTGCTCTCACTCACTCACTCCCTCACTACGTATGTGATGATGATACTATGATGACAGGCAGTCACAGACAGACCAGATCATAAAGTGAAATGAAACCAAAAACAAGACTAATTACCTCAGAAAAGTCTTGCGTTATATATTCTATTACTGATGGGGTATCTAAGGTTGTAGCCGGATTATCTTGTGAATTAGAAATTTTTTTAATATCCAAACAAAGTTTCTTCTTTACTGGTTGTTGCTGTTCTTTTATTATTGATGTCAAATCAATTTCCATGGGGCTACATTGAACGTTTGAGCTAATATTGAACGTTTGTTGTTGTTCAGGTGGTGGTGTACAGTTTTCGCTGTTAAGATAATCTGATGCCATTTCCATGGGTACATCATCTGGCAATAAATTATAATTATAAGTCACAGGTTCGGCTTTAAATATTTCATCCTCCATAGGCTTACGTTGTTCAATTGCAAAGAAATTTGTAAGTAAAATGTCATCGGTTTGTGAATTAAGAAAGCACTGACTAACCGATAATCGATCATTGTCGTTATTACTAAAGACAGTCGATTCTCTAATTTCGTTACAAATGTCATTTTCTTCAGTTTTCAACAATTCATCCATAAGCATAGTCTCATCGTATTGCTGACTGCTGGGTAAAATTTTAAAAAGAGATTCTGTATCATAAACATCATTCATATCATTATCGCCAAACATATTAGCCTCCATTTTGTTCTTGTTGTCGTCGTTGCTGTTCTTTTTGCTGCTAATTGCGGTATTTACTGTTGTGCTCGTGCAGCTATTATTGCTGTCGTTATTGTTCTTGTTGTTGTTGTTGTTATCAAATTGTAAAATATTAATGTTGTTGCTAATTGTTTGATCAGTCAAACTAACAACATTCGTATCAAACAGTAATTCGTTTAGTAGGTCTTTTTCGGTTTCCATACAAAATTGCGGTGATTGTTGTCCTCCATTAGTAGTTAGAAATATTGATTTCTCAGTCAAACCCTTCTTTTCCTCCTGTTCCTGTTTCTGTTCCTGTTGTTGTTGTTGCTGCTGTTGGTATTGATGTTGATGTTGATGTTCCTCTGACAATAGATCAATATCGAAATCGAAATTTTCAAAAATTTCACACGTATTCTGCACGTTTCCTTTCACATTGCACGGCTCATTGATAATATTTATATTCTGATTGGTATTATTGTAACTGTTGTTGGTGTTGTTGTTAAATATATTAAAATTATCTCCGATAGTTGATTTTATATTGTCGACCGACGAAGTTTTTCTAATATATTCTATAAGAAAATATATGTATATATAAATACATTATATTAGTTTCAGTATTCAGTATTATTGTGCAAATATTCCAGAGAAAATGGATCGTAAGAGTAGATTATAAAGAAAATGTTACAAATTTTGAACGGTGCATGGTGAGTATGATGATATTGTGGTGCCATGTTTTAGAGATGTTATTTTATGAAGGATAGTTAGTTAGTCATCTTAGGTGTAGTATGAATATGAATATGAATATGAATATAAATATGAATATGAATATAAATATGAATATGAATATAAATATGAATATGAATATGAATATAAATATGAATATGAATGTAGTCTAATAAATATTTACATTTCTACAATTTAAAAGTAACCGATTCACAATAAAAGGGTTTTGAATTTCGAAAATGTCTTATATCTGTAGTAACGCTGTAAAAATGATACCGAATGTTACCGTCTGTCTTGTCGTATACGATTATATGGATTTAAAATTCTCTAAACACCCTCTTAAGGCGAATACTGATTGACATATATAATTACCAAAAAAAATAAAACGATTTTTTTTACTAAACAACGAAGAGGTCGTTCCTAAAATAACTTTTTTGAAAGTATAATGTATCCTTTATAACTCTACAAGAAAGCCCAAACCTTAAAAAATTAATTCAATAACGTAATTATTCTGGCTTTCTATTAATGGGCCACAAACTGGAAAACATAATTATATCAGTTAAATTAAAAAGGTTAATTAAATCTATAAATTACAAAAATTAACCAAAAGTATTTTAATTTCTTTATAAATAATGAGCAGGTAATTTTGGAATTTTTTCGGATTGTACATTCGAAACCTACTGGACTTGACCATTTATAAGATTAGAAGTTGACACTTCTTTGTATATTATAGGTAACACACATAATAAAGAGAAAAAATATTCTTGGTTGATCAACATAAAACACGAAAGCTGCAGACCTATTAAAAACTTTTGCTAGGGTAATATTTCGTTATAATAACACACAGCCAGATATTGATATGAAATTTCACACAAAGGCCAAAAAAAAAAAAAAAAAAATTGCACAAGGAATCTATATATAAAGAAAGTCACAAAAATCGACGATGGGTATATGTTTATCGAGGCAAGCCTAACTATCTTACTTAATATTCATTAACTGAAGCGTAGATAATCCAGGCTAACTCTTTCCATTTCCTTAAAAAAATTTTTTAACTCTTTTCACTTCCTTCAAAAAATTTTCTAACAAACACCAAAGGCGATAATGTACTAAAACTTAGTTGCTCATTTTGATCAATTTTTTAAATACAAATAATGCACCACCCATCCACCTATACACAAAAAAAAAAAAAACAATTTTTAAATTAAAATTCTAAACATTTTGATTTAAAATCTTCAGCAGGTATTCATTTAATATAATGCTTTAAAGCAAGGATTAGTTTCTAATAATTGTTATGTATTTTACGTTTCCTTAACTTTGTTTCGCTTTTATTTAAATTTGTTTATTATTTAATTTTTTTTTTTTGAAAAAATTATTTAAAACTTTTTCATTTTGTTTTTGTTTGTTAAATTCTTTTTTTAATTTATTTAATCAGTAATTTTCTATCTAAAAAGCTTCACATTTTACTTCTACATCATCATAGTAATTGATTAATTTTTGTAACATATTTTAGGGAAAAGAATATTTATTCATTTACATTTATGTTTCAATAGGTTTTCGCAACTAATCGCTGTAACAGAGGTCAAGAACAAGACTTTTCTGGCATGAGCAGGACAGATATATAAATACAAAATTGAGAAAAGAGAATCTTTTACAATAGATATTGTGAAATTAGCCAAGTTCATGATCTTAGCGCACTGAAAGATTTCTTTTCGCTGAATTTTCATTCAAAGAAAATCAATTATGAAAAAAGAAAATTAATACTATTTAAAAAATAAACTGAAAAAAAAAACACAAACTGTTTAGGAAAAAAATTGAAAAAAAAAAATTGAAAAAAAAAAAAAAAAAAAAAAAAAAACCGTTTAGAAAGCAAAGTGAAAAAAAACTATTTAGACAACAAATTAAAAAAAACTATTTGGAAAACAAATTGGAAAAAAAACTATTTAGAAAACAATGTCAAAAAAAATGATAAATAATTTTATGCAAAAACACCACTAAATCACATATTTGCTTTCATCTATCCCTTCCTTGCCGAAGCAATTGTGATTCCTCCTTTGTTAATAATATATTCATCACATATACAAGTACAAGTATGTAAGGCATTAAAAACGAACACTAAAAAGTTAATAACAAAAATTCTTATTTGCTTTTTTCTAAATAAGGACAGACAAAACATATATATTTTTCTTTCTTTAAACAAATTATGTGAGGCATGAACATTTTTCTTTTAAACATCAAGTCATTAAAAAGCTTTTTTTTTTGAAAAAAAAAAAAAAAAAAAAAGAAAAAAAATATTTAAAGGTTTTCTTTTAAAAACTGCATCTTAAGTTAATACTTAAAATACTAATAATTTAATAAAAGAAGATTTTATGTTACCAATAAAAGTCCGTTGTGCAAGGTGGTACGAGCAGCAGCAAATAACTGTGTTTACTATCTCACTAACATTGAATTTTATACTTTCCATTAAATGAGTGTAACTATAAGATCTCATGTTTAATCGTCTCTTTAACAATAATAAGTGCGCGCTCTCTTTCTCTCTCTCATTTCTCCTTTTTTTCTCACTCTCAATCCTCACTCTTTTGCTTGCAAAATATCGTGTTGTGTTTTTGTTCGAAAAAAAAATAAAAATACACAAATCTCTTGTATCTACTTTTTAATAATAATGGATGTTTTTGCATGAGGCAAGTGTGCAAGTTTAAACATGCATTATCCTATAATATGGATACAAAACAATAAAAGATTGATAGTTCGGTTATGCACAAACGTATATGTGTATAAAAAATTTTAATTTGCAATTTTTTGGAAATGTAAAAATTAATTATAATGTACATTGAGCCTTTAAAAAGCATAATTTTCATTTCTATTATTTATTTTATATTTGTTATTAATTAATTTTATTTTATTTATTTTTCAGTTTAAATTAATTAATATTTTTCTTTGTATCTCTTCTCTATATCGAATATAAGATGATAAAATGAAGAAATATTGAAAATTCGAAGCTTTCAACAATATTTATAGATAATTTTGCAATTATACGAAAGACATTCATGATTATGAAGATTTGAAGAAACGTTCTTTTATACGTCAAAAAAGATTTAATTTTTTTCTTACTTTCTTTAAAAGTTTCGAAAATTGAATTGATTGCGAGCGAGAGAAGAAATAAGGGGAAAATCTATTCGGAATTACCGGAATATTTTGACCAGTGGTACGAACATGAAAGGGTCACGTTGGAAACCACAAACTCTAAGTGATTATATTTTAATAATTTCTGTCTATGTCTCGCCTCTGTAAACATATATATCATGTCCTTGACTATATAACTTTCTTTCTATTTTCGACAGAAATATTTGAAATTTTCGAACTGTTTGCGATTTTCTTTTTTTTTTTTTTATTATTTAGAAATTTCCCTTTTATGTTCCCTTAGATGTAGTTTTAGTTTTTTATTTCAATTTTTGAAATTTTATGCATTTTAGAACACCAAAACCGAGCCACAGACATTTGCCACAATGATCAATAATGTTGCATCATTTACTAACGTTTGCTTTGCTTAACTAAAGACTTTTTTTGTACGCGATGGTGCTCATGAAAACTCTATTTTTCCTGCTCATGTTTTATTAAATATAAAATTCATCGACCATCATCTTATTATGCCCGTGTATCTGTTTTTTTACAACAACAAAAAATATTTCAACAAATTCCAATTTAATATTTTTATAAGTTTAATAATTTTTTCCTAATAAAATACGAACTGTGGAGAGGGTTTTTTTTTAACTCGTCGATCACCTTATTATGACGATTTATCTAGTTTTTTTATTGGTCGACAACAACAACAAAACGTAATGTGTATCAATAAATTCAGATTCAATGAACGAAAGCATATACATAGATAGACAGACAAACACACACATGATATATCATATATATATATATATATATATATATA
>KK351046.1:80814-96479 GCA_000671755.1 Glossina brevipalpis
AAAAAAAAAAAAAAAAAAAAAAAAAAAAAAAAAAAAAAAAAAAAAAAAAAAAAAAAAAAAAAAAAAAATGCTTCCAAAAAATTCCATCTCAAGCCTTACTACGTATCCGCCGAAAAGTTCATGCTTGGTCCCCCTTGCAATCAAAGAGAAACACTTTCCCTTTTCCCAAACACAAGTTATGATTTCGTATAAATGAACTCCGTCCAAGCCATAAAGTGTCCAGTATATATAAAAAAAACTTGATTTAAATTAACTAATCGTTACAATGATGTAGTTTTTCTCATCTTAGTCATATTAATCGCTTAACGGGCGTATCCGAATTAAAATCACAAACATAAACAAGAAACAAAAAAAAACCCCCATATGATCATAACAATTAAATTTATAAAAAACATACGTGGTCCAATACAAAATATCAACAAAATAATAACAAAACAAATTTTTCGAAGAAATCACTTATTAGCTGCTTACCGCGTACATCGTGTAGTTTATGCAGTTCATCATCAAACGGCATACAAAATTTGGCTTTATTTGGTTTTCACGTTGATGAAGTAATAATTTAATAATAAAGCGTTTAATACGAATTGATATGATAATAATGATGATATTATGTTCTTTCGCAACTTTTTTGTCTTGCATAGAGCAGGTATTACACGGCATAAAGAAGAAAATTTCAATATTATCGACACCGATACCGTTAACACAGTTTTGTACGTTTTGAAAATATTGCATAGCATAAGCACGGGAGTTGCGAATGCGTATATTTCTCAGTTTGTTTAGCGTTGAATTAAATATTTCCACCGATAAAACAGTTCTTGTAGCAGCAATATTAGTCAGCATAATATATGGATAACACTAATAATATCGGTTTTTTAAGTGTTCTCAATTGTTTATTCGATTTCTTATATAGAATGCTTACAAGTATGCTATAGTAAATGAATAGAATGTAAGTAAAAAGCAAAGTTCTTTTGTCAATACTTTTTTACTGTCCTTGCAATTACTAAATAATAATTGATGATTTAAGGGTTTGTTTTTATTGTCTTTACATTGAAAATTTTTTTTCTTTTACTTTCTTTTCTCACTAACTTTTGCAGTCATTAGTATTATGCAATATATTCGTGTGTGTAAAATTTTTAAATGAATTCCTTAATATGAAGGCATTTTTTATTTTATTTCTTTTTTCAATTTTTTTGTACTAAGTAGTAAACAGCTGATTTTGTTTTCACTTAACATTCATTCTTTTTTTGTTTAATTAAAGCGAATTTATACGATAAAATTGCAACCTCCGCAACTTAACGTTCCAAACGACCGCAAAAACACAACTGAAACTAGAATAAATTTTGCTCTCATTCTCAGTATGAATTGTACACGTTATCTTTTTATTATATATACCTAGGGTTGCCAAATCAATGCTAATTAAGATTATGTGAATAAATTGATAATTGTTATATTGCATAATATAAACATTGTAATTTGTTATATAAAATTCGTGTTATTTGAGAAACAATTTTTTTCATAAATTTAAAGAAATCGATTGCAACTATTTTCTATTTTGTTTTGTTTTGTTTTGTTTATTGTTTGTTATTATTTGTTCATTTATTGACCTTAGCAACACTATTACTTTTTAAAAATATACAAAAGTCTCTTACGTGAGAGTAAATGAATTTCATTTAGATGAGAGATTTATACAAAAAATTCTCTCAAATATTTTATAGGAGAATAATGAAATTTTGTTTTTTATTATTATATTTTCCAAAAAATTAACATCTATTCTCCCCATACATACATTCGAAATCAAGACGAATATTGTATACTATATATATATAGATTATGCAAAGAAAGAAGAAGATGTCAAATCAGAAAATCAGATTGACAGTATTATGTAAATACAGACTAGTAGTAATTTAAACTTCTATTATTATGCCGTGAGACTCTGAAAATTCCCAAATTTATTTCTTTCAATTAATTAATCAAATACTTACAATCTTATTAAGAAATTGTGTTTTTAAATAACGAATAATGTATAGCAATGGATATGAGTGCTGCATGGTTTATTATTCAGCTCTGAGCTAATACTAACTTGCAAGGTGTTTTAACTCTTTTTGTCATGATTATAAATTTGATTTTTTTTTTTTAAAAGAGCTTAGCTACGATTAAAAAAAAACTTAAAATTATTATTATTTTCCCTATAGGTGGATATTATTTCTTATACAACAAGTCCAGTTACAAATCGCACCCCATTAAGAAATATTGAAATAGATGAAAATATCGATAAGATATAGAAGCGAAAAATAGTTTATATAATATTTAGGGTCAGCGACCATCTAAAAAAGTTAAGGCAGATGAAATGCATGATGCAAGAATTAAATTAGTTACAACAGATGTTTAACTTCATGGATTTCATTATCAATAGTTTAGAGTGTCAGATGCTTTCATCATAAAAATTTGTGAGAGTTTAGAGAGAAAAAAGATGTGCGCGCGCGCGCTTATATAGACTTCTAAAAACCTGTTATACTTATAGGCATCAGGCCAAGATAGTTTAAGTGAGTTTTTCTATTGGTGACATCATGTAAAATATCTTAGAATTCTTCGAAAATTTTTATACAAATATAAGTAAAGAAAAATTTTTAAAGTGAACTTATTCTTGGTTAATGTGATATTAAAATTTGTGAGTAAGATCAGTATATACATTTATTTAATGTTGAAATTTTGTATTTCCCTAGACGATTAGCATATCATGGGTCTGAACACTTTGAACAGCATTAGACATTTCCTATTGCCTATTAAAGTTGAAATTGAAATGATGATACTTTTCGAATATTTGAAAATATTTTCACACCAATCAATGGCCGCATTAGATCAGATTAGAAATTTTTTTTTTTTTACTTTTACCCATTTTAGATGAGAGGTATGCAAAGTTCGTTGTAATGTGTAGAAAAATTTCATTTTAAATTTTTTGATAAGTGACGTCACAATAAGCGGTTTGCAAAAATAAAAGAAATTGATAGTTTCGAATAGTGAAGATCTCATTTTGTATATGTATGGGAAAGATTATAACTCACGCTAAGGTTTATTTTCAGATTGATTTGCTATATTACAGTTAAGTCTCGTCTAACGTGGCCTTTTTATAACTCGTTTGAACGTGGCGCCCATAGCTATAGTATACAGCCGCCTCGAAAGGTTTCTCTTTACAAACGCTACTTAAGTCTAAATTTGTTTTCAATTTTTTTTGTTTTCAATTCAATTAAACTATTGTTGAACGAAAATCTTGACACGCCCACATTTTTAAATCCTTACGGCTATTAACATCTGGCTACTATATGATCTAAATTTTTGGAATGCAATCTTTAATGGATCTGTCAAAGTTTTATCAAACAAATTTTGTTATCCAATGGGCAGGCAGTTCACGCCTTGACCTGTAGCCATTAGTCGAGAGTGTATATGCGTCTAATATTTAATTTGTATCAGAATTTTTGCGACGCTAGGTGGGCGTATAGACAAAACGACTTAAACCCTATATATAATCCCTAATTCAGTCAATTATATATATGAACAACAATAGTAATTTGTGAGGACCAAAGTCGAAGACTCTCACCTCGTTATAATAAATATGTAAGCTTACTGTTTTAAAACGGTAGGTTGGTTATAGTAGGTATAATGAAGTCGGTATATGGGGTTTTTTATTCGAAAGCAGTGCAGCTGATTTCGTGTAAGAATACGCAACGCCAATCTGCCGACTTAAGTTAGAATGGATCCAGGAAGACAACTTCCCTTTCCCTTTCCCTTTTTGGTCTCTACCCACCGCATGAGTAGGAGGTGCGTAAGATTTTTGTCCGTAAAACGTCCAGCTATAGGATAACAATGAAGAGACAACTTAAATACGCATGATATTGACGGAGAACCATTAATTTTTGAGATTGGAATTGTATTAGTCTAGAGAAAATTAGAAAGAAAATGTCGTGTTTGGAAACTAGATTAAATTGGCGTTTCTTTTAATAAGACGGCACTAGAATGACACATGATTCCTGGGATCCTGGATGAGCTAACTCAGAACGTAGATGAAAGGAAAAGAAAATATTACGAAAATAAAAATGTTCTTCCAATTTTTCAAATTTATTTCAAAATTTTATTTATATTATTATTTTGTTATTATTACAACTATTATATATATAGAAAGCAAAAAGCCGGTACACTTAGTCCCAATTAATGGCTATGGATCAGGTTTAAAAATGGATGTTGACTGCCCATTGAACTTAGAATTAATAGAAGATTTTATTTCATGACAAAATTTAATAATGAGACCATAAAAAATTACTTCAAAAATATAGGTCGTATAGTAGTATATAACCACAGACCACAATCGATGCTACGTTGAAATTGACATCTCACATTGGAACACCCTACAGTAGTATATATTTTTCTAGTACTACGATTATTTTGCCGTTATAGAGAAAAATATATAGACTGTTACCTTTCATACCACTCATACCACTCATATGACAAGAATTAGGTCAGTTACTAAACACCCGACGGCTGCATCTCATCCTTGACTAGTGTCGCACACACACACACACACACATATATATATATATATATATAAATCTATGTCTGAAGGCATATATGGCCTTCTTTTCTTTCTGTAGCTTTACTATTATTACTATGAATGGAAATAATTATTAAAAACGTGCCATAGATTCAGTTCACCTGATAAACAAATTTGGTATTAGTCAGTGGAAATAATATTAAGGCGAATTTTCTTCTCTTTTTTATACAATTAATAACAGTTTTGTTTTAATTTTCAACTTGACAATAATAAATTTCGTAGAATACCTTTTCGATATATAATCATATAAGCAAAGAGAAAAGAAACCCAAAACTGGACGTTTACCTCTAACAAAAAAAAAAAAAAAAAAACAAAAATTTAGATAAAAACTGTTACATAAAACTGGATGAGAAAATACAATCGAATGGTATAGAAAAAAAAAAAAAAAAAAAAAAAAAAAATTAAATCATATTTGAGAGCTATGGTGGTGGTATGGTGGTGCACATATGAAAGAAGGAATAGTAAGTAATATGCTCGACTTGAGTTTACTTTTTGTTTAGTTTTGTTTTGGTGTCGCATGGCTATGGATGCTTGTTAAACGGCGTTAAATGATAAAGTAAGTTACACGCGCTCGTATATATGTAAGTAAAGATATATTTATTTTTCTCAATCTTATTATTTTATTAATATTATTTAATAGATATTAAATTGCATATGAGATGATGGCGCTACAAATAGTAAGAGTTGTCTTGTTGTTTAGCTTGTTTGTCGCTTCGGCTGTAGGCGATGAAATCAAAAATGTTCTCTTATTGTTGGCCGATGATGCCGGTTTGGAAATGGGAGCATATTTGAATAAATTTAGTCAAACATCGAACTTGGATGCTTTAGCTCGACGTGGTCTTTTATTTAATAATGCTTTCACTTCAGTTAGCAGTTGTTCGCCAAGTCGTGCTCAGTTGTTAACTGGCCAGGCGAGTCATTCAAATGGAATGTATGGATTGCATCATAGCGTTCATAATTTTAATGTTTTGCCGAATTCAATTCAATCTCTGCCAAATGTATTACGAGAAGAAACCAATGGTCGTATATTTAGTGGGATTATTGGTAAAAAACATGTTGGAGCTGCTGATCATTTTAGATTCGATTTTGAAGAAACTGAAGAACAACATTCCATTAATCAAATTGGTCGTAATATCACTAATATTAAATTGTATACAAGAGAATTTCTACGTCAAGCAAAAACACAATCGAAACCATTTTTCTTGATGATCGGTTTTCATGATCCTCATCGTTGCGGTCATATAACACCGCAATATGGTGAATTTTGTGAACGTTGGGGTTCAGGTGAAGAAGGTATGGGTACGATACCAGATTGGAAACCCATTTATTATGATTGGCGTAATTTGGATATACCCGCTTATTTACCTATGACTGATGTGGTACGTAAAGAGTTAGCTGCACAATATATGACAATTTCACGTTTGGATCAAGGTGTGGGCTTAGTTTTAAAGGAATTGAAAAATTTTGGTTTTACAAGCAACACTTTAATTATGTATACATCGGATAATGGTCCACCATTTCCAGCAGCTCGCACCAATTTATACGAACATGGTATAAAATCGCCATTTATATTGGCATCGCCCAATGAAGAAGACAGACATCATGAAACTACTGGGGCTATGGTCTCACTAATGGATGTTTATGCCACCGTATTAGATGCTTTTCAATTACCGATCATCAATAATTCTGTTGCTTCAAATAAATCACTTCTACCTTTGTTGCGTAAAGAGCCTAAACCGCATGAAGATGATGCGATTTATGGTTCTCATAGTTATCATGAAATCACTATGGATTATCCGATGCGTATGATACGTACTCGGAAATACAAATTGATTCATAATTTGAATTATTGGTCGTATTTTCCTATCGATCAAGATTTTTATACTTCACCAACTTTCCAGCAAATACTTAATGCTACTCTTCATCGCGATCACTTACCATGGTATCGTTCCCTAGAAGGCTATTATGAACGACCAGAATGGGAGCTATACAATATAAAATCCGATACGATGGAGCGTCACAATTTGATAAAAGATCCTGAATATAAAAATATATTAAAAGTGCTTAAGCAACGTTTACACGATTGGCAGGTTAGCACTAATGATCCTTGGCTTTGTGCACCACATGCGGTTTTACAAGCACAAGGAATCTTTAAAGACAATCCCGTTTGTCTTACCCTAGGTCATGAAAGTTTGTGAAATGGTTTCTCGCTTTACTTTTACGTTTTATGTTATATTAAGTCGCCAGAATAAATATATAAAAATTAAATTTTATAAAAATAAAAACTGAAAAATCTCTTTAAAAAAAAACATTAAATTTCTTGTCTATCCTTTTGAACTGATCCGCGATTCAAGGAATGCGAGAAAATTTCAATTAAAAATCCTCTTCGAGAAACGATCAAGTTTGGAAACATTTAAATGGAACATGGAAGCTTGCTATGTAATGGGAACGGGAAGAAGTTATGTGCCTCGCAGATCTAGAATGAAGTTTTGCTCTGAGCAAAAGCTGGATACGTCTTTGTTATCCCCTACATCACTTACGTTAAGTTTAATACCCAAAAGGACTTGAGATACTTTTAAATAACTCTGTCCGTCTGTCCGTGAATCTATTCATTATTTTAAAACCATTTTTTTAATCATTTCAATAAGTCTATCCGTCTGTCCGTTATTCTATTCATCATTTTAAAATCATTTTTTTAATCATTTAAATAAGTCTGTCCGTCTGTCCGTTATTGTAACAATTATTTTAAAATAATTTTTTAATCATTTAAATAAATCTGTCCGTCTGTCCGTGAATCTATTCATTATTTTAAAACCATTCTTTTAATCATTTCAATTAGTCTGTCCTGTCCGTCTGTCCGTAATCGTAATAATTATTTTAAAAGCATTTTTTAATCATTTAAATAAGTCTGTCCGTCCGTCTGTTGTTCGTTTACTATACCGTTGTGTGTTTTCGAGATATTTTGTACACGATGTATAAGGGCGAATGTCGTAGGAAATGTATTGGAAGCGGACTTAGTCCTACGACTACTCCCCACTTAATAGCGTGTGGTAACTTATGATTGATTTAGAAAATTTTAAACTATAACAATTTCAATAATGGAAGGATGTCCAAACTTTTCTGTTTTTTTTTTCGCCTAAAACTCTTGCATCACAATAAATAAAATTGGACTCTTTCGTCAGGTGGAGACGTATTGTTCAAAATTTCATTCTGAATATTAAGAAACGACTTAGTAGACTCAATTATTTAAGATTCATATAATTATGTTCGAGTTTCGATAGGTTGGGAAGGGTTAAATAATTTTTACGATCATTTGCTACATTATGTCGAAATTTGAAAAGCCGGTATTATGTAAGGTTTTCAAGACTCGCCTTTGTTCATCCATTTTTTCTTTAGATGCAATTTGAAGAAAAATTTTTTTTTTTTTTTTTAATATAATCCGCCAGTTAGTGGTTGTACTCTAAACGGGCATAAATACGATAATTGTTAGAGAATAAAAGTAAGGAGAGAGGAGCAGAGTATAGCTGCACCCAGCAAGATGTATAGTTGATCGATAAGTAAGTAGGAAGTCTTTATTGATCGAGCATTCACTATAATTGCTGGCGAGTAAGTCGCCAACCGTAGTTAAAGCATGCTCTGCGTCATTGGGAATTAGATTCAGTTATGCCGTCTTGATCTACGGCAGCGAATTGCACTCAGTTATGCCGTCTTGATCTGCTGCATTCGGAATTGAACTCAGTTATGTTGTCGTGATCTGCTGCATTGGGAATTGAACTCTTTTTATGCCGTCTTGATCTACGGCATTGGGAATTGAACTCAGTTATGTTGTCTTGATAGCCACGTGCCATGCTACGCTATGCCGCAGCTTAAATGTCTTAAAGAGACGTATCTTAATAGACAAATTGCTCGTTGCTAGTTGCTACATGAGTTGAGTTTCTTATCTTCTAATGTGTATTTTTAGACGCCGAACGCAGATATTGGTTTTCCCAACTAAAGCTGCGAACTATATCCATTATTTTTGAGTTCTTTATTTTCAGAATTTAAACACTAAATGGATGACTGTCGAATAACGAATGTTGAACAAATCAACTGCCAATTAAAAGTAGTTTACGAGTCGATTGACAATTTTATTTCAATCTTCTTCGCGCGAAATGACGGATATAAAAATTTACCGTCATAGTTAAATTTTCCTCATTGATATGAGTTTAACTTAACTTATAAAATAAATTACGACACTTGTTTTTGGCAAAGTTTTAATTTTGGCATAAATCCAAATAAATTTAATATTGAACTTCAAAAATTTCCCAATGATGGCCATGGCCATCTATGCGATGGTATTAACTATAATTTTAAATAAAATTCAACTAAGAAATCATTCAATACTTAAACTCGCTCTACGTAAGACGTACACGTATTTGTAAAACATATCGAACAATTATAGGAAAAACAGCGATGGCCTCTTATAAACTCTGCCTAATAATAGTTATTCTTTATATCCTTACACTGGCTCAATTAGGTGAAATGGCTCCCAAAAAACTTAGAGCGCAAGTAAAAAAATCGAACGGTAATGTGAAATTAAAAGCAACTTTTAAAATTGGTGAGTAAAGTGAAATTTCAAAGCGTTAGGTTACGCAAAATCGTAATAAACGTAATATTTTTAGCAGCACCCGGTCCTAGTAAAATAAATAAACGTAATGCTAAAATGGGTTTTTATAATGGTTTATCAGCACCAGCACCACCACCACCAGCTATTGGCGGCTTTTATTCCGGACCATCGGCTCACATGTTTCTACATTCATCTCCTATGACAACCACCACGTATTATCCAATGCGTTGGGGCAACATTTTAAGGCGTACCGATGAGTTTTCACCTTTGCCCTCGCCTTCGACACTCCTTGATAATATGAACAATTTTGGAAGTAGTTCCAATTTAATAGATAATGTTTTACCCGCCGCTGCTGGCAGCTCTTTATGGTCATCTAATGATTTACCGTTAATGACTATGAAATCGATGCCCGGAAATTCAAAATTAAATTTTTTAAATAATTACAATTTAAATGAACCAACCAGAGAGTATAACGGTCCATTCGGTAGTCTATTCAATCAGTATATTTAGATGATAGATGGGGAGCTTTAATATTTTAATAAATATTTTTTTAAAAATGTTTAAATTTTTATTTTATAATAAATAAAGAAAATATAAATATTTTATAAATAAAAAAAATATAAATATTTTATAAATAAAAAAAATATAAATATTTTATAAATTAAAAAAAAAAAAAATTTTATAAATAAAAACTCGTTGAATTAAGTTTTTTGGAAAAAATTTATGATTACTTCGAAAAACCCTTTGGTTCTAAATCGTTTTTTTAGCAGTTCTTTCACAATTGATCCATCTAGGCAGACACGCCCTTATTAACTGAAAAACGTTCACAATAAAAATCTAATAATTAGTAGATATTTTAGCTAGAATTGAATAGAATTGCTAGAATTTCGAAAGCATTAGCATTAGCAGCAACAGAAATCTTCAAGTATTTCAGTGTGTTCTTAAGAAAGCTCCTTCGATTTAAAGGATAAACGACTTTTTTTACTCTCTTATCTCAGTCAAATCTTTTTTTAGAATTTTAGAATTTCTAGAATTTCGTAAGCATTAGCATTAGCAGCAACAAAACTCTTCAAGTATTTTAGTGTATTCTTAAGAAAGCTCCTTCGCTTTAAAGGGTAAACGACTTTTTTTTACTCTCTTATCTCAGTCAAATCTTTTTTTGTTCTTCTTTACATCTGTAGTCTAATAATAATTCTTCTCTGATGAGTATAAAGTTTTTAAATTATTTTGTAAAACATAAATATCCTCGGGACGACCATTAAAATAGTACCGACGTTTTAAATTCATTAACCTAGAATCCGAATCCGGTTGAACTGTCATTGATCCAATATAAGCTGAATTTAAAGCATTGGCTTGCGAAGGATTACTACTATAAGTAGATAGCGTTAAAGAAGAAGAATGTGGATATGGATGATTATTATTGGATTGAGATTGATTGGGAGGATCATAGGGTGTATGTGGTGGGACATGATTAAATTGAAAATGATGTGTTTGTATATCATTCGGAGACTCACCCACTTGATAGATATTATTCGGTTTACCATTCGACATAAAATTTATCGGTATATTAAAAACTGAACTGAACGGACTAAATTGAGCAAAAGCTGACGAATGATATGGTAGGACATTAAAACTGGGTAAGAAGAGATAGGGCGGTGTAGGAAGTCGAACATAATAAATAGGAGAATTATTATTAAGATAATTGTTATTAACGGGAGAATCGGGAGCGGTACGCCTGACAGTATTGGCGACCATGCGTGACATAGAGTCTTCATAATTAGAACTTATGCTACCACCACCAGTTGACATTACAGGAGTTGCCATCATTTGCGTTGGCATGTAAAAAGGATAAGGAACAAAAACGGATGCAGGTGCGGCGGCCCATATAGGCATATATCTGGGTGTTTCATATGATGGAAAAATATTTGAAAATATAGCAGTATTCGGTACAGTAGGAGGCGGTAAATTATTTAACGATTGTTGTGCGTAATCATTTTGATACAAATTCCACGGATACGAGCCGTGATGGTGTTTAACGTTGTCTGCATCACTGACTGTTTGTTGATTTTTTTCTCTTTTTAATTCATTCAACATTTGATAGGAATCCGTAGCTTCTTCTTCCGAATTGTAAGAGGATTTATACAAGTCTTGCATGACAACATTCTTATCATTATCGGCATGAGTATGAGTAGTATATTGAACAGTCGGCATTTGATCGGATATTAATGTTGAACTTAAATCAATATTTTGTTGTTCATTATTGTTATGATTGTTATGATCGATATTTGAGTCATGTAGTATCGCTGCGGGTTGAACCGAACTTTTCAATTGCTGAGACGGATGCGTTAGAGTGTTAGTTTGTTCTTGTTGTTGTTGTTGTGGTTGTTGCATTGGAATTTGATGATGATTTTGTATTATTGCCTGCTGCTGAGGCATTTTCAATTGGGACACATTTGTAGCGGCCGATAAACGATCAAAAATTGTAAGCACTAGAAATGCTAACAATAATTGAGTATAAGTACTGGCGGATACCAAATGCATTTTGTTCTTGTTGTTGTTGTTGTTTAGTTATTTTAAACTACAAAATATAAAAGAAAAGAAATTTGATTGAACTTAACTCGCGCAATAGGTGGTGGGTATACCTTAGTGTTTGCTTAACTCGTTATGTATAAGAGATGTGTCACACAAGATTTGATCGCTACACTGATACGTACACTGATAAGCATATCTTTGTTGTATGTTTAGTAGAGGTAGGACTATTTGTATATAGAACGATTTCTTTGATAAGAAATTTTCTAAAAAAATCTGTTATAATTTATGAAATTATTTTATTATACTAGCGAGTGCCGAAATCATCCCGAGATTAAAGATTGAGCTTGAGCTTGAGGGTTATGTTAGAGCGTTCGTTTTCATATTTCTCAAGATTTTACTGATGCAATAAAGTACATAATAGATCCATTGTTTCATGAATGGGTAGTAAGGTACACTTTCCTGCTGAAAAGAAATGTTGTCCGCGTAGCAACAGAGCGAAGACTTTAGAGTAAAGAGAGTCATCACATAAGCATTATTTGATAATCGATTCACGCTAACGGTCGCATCATCAGTACTTTTCGAAGAAGCACACCCCACCAACTACATCGTCGGCTGGCATCAATGTATCAAATTTTTATTTGTTGTATTGTATGGGAAGGCCCAGATTCGACCCAGATAGATGAGATTCATCAATGAGAATAGTTTTGTATATAAAAGTATTAGTAGTTGACTTCAATCCATTGTGCGATTTAGTATCGATCGTTATATGTGAAAAAAACTTCTCACTTCCCACTATCTATAGTGAACGTCAAGTCGTTGTGCTCTTGAGTATCGATTCTTATTTGTGAAACACTTCTCACACCCTCTATCAGTAGCGAACTTCAATGTGTTGTGCGTTTTAGTATCGATTCTTATTTGTGAAACACTTCTCACACCCTCTATCAGTAGCGAACTTCAATGTGTTGTGCGTTTTAGCATCGATTCTTATCGGTAAAAAAACTTCCCACTACTATGCTGACAGTTCTCAGAAGTGACGCGAAATTTTAAATGATATTTCTTATCAAAACACCCTGCTTCCAAAACATCATTTAGTGCTTACAGCGTTTATGTTAACTGCTTAAAATCTATTCAAAAGGCATTTTCAAATTTTGTTGGTAAAAATCTTTTCTTTTTTTTTTGGAAAATTTATTTGAAGAAATTTTATTTTTATGCAATCATTATCCTCAAGATTGTGTTGGAAAAATTCAACGTAAGACAATATATTATTAAACATTTCAATTAAAGTAATTTAAAGTTAATTATGTGGCTGATGGTTTGTTGTTATTATTGTGCCGGTACATACCAGCCGCTTGTGCGTTATTTGTATCATAAATTATTGTCACATTTTTGGCAAATGATACGCACGAACTTAATAAGTCTGGAAATTTTTATTGAAGTGAAATTTTTTTTATATAACAATAATAATAATAAACATAACAAAAACAAAACAAGTAAGAAAGTTATGTTAGCTTTAGAGCGAATATACCCGTCACTTGACATTAATAGATTGTAACTGCGAACTATAATATTTTATTAAACATTGACGAGCCACCTGGTTAATAGACAACATTTTGCTTAACGGGATTTTTAGTTGGCCGTAGGAAATATTTAGAAGGAATTTTAGATCAATACTTTTTAAAGGCTCGCAGAAAGAGCATGCTTGTAGAAAAGTGCGCTTGCTCAGTCTGTAGGTGCACTGCACTGAAATGCTCGGTTCGTGCAAAGAAGTTTTCGATAAATTTCGGTCTAACCAGAAAGAAAGAGGAGAAAGCTACGCGTTCAGCTTCTAGAGACACATCTTTAGTAGGCTTTACAGTCTCTTTTCTCTATCATAGTTTTGTTTATAGGTCTATCGCATCCATTTCTACACTGCATTGCATTTTAAGTGCTTTTTATTAGTGCATATAACGAGTATGAATTTAATATTTCGAGGGGACGGGAGAGAGAGAGGGAGAGGGAGTAGGAGTGAGAGAGAGAGGGAGTAGGAGAGAGAGAGAGAGAGAGAGAGAAATTACCGTAGAGTAGAAGGTATACGACCTATCGGTAAGCTTTATGTCTTTACCGACCGAGTATTCACTATAACTACGATTTCAGACCAATCACAATTGAAGTACGCTCTACGCCAAAGAGGCTACAATCCAGGTATTCCGATTTGATAGTGGCGGGTCTTAACAACTCAGCTACGAAATATCAAACACATGGACGAGGTTGGGTTAAGAAAGAAAATTAAAAACTAAAAGTGTACAGGCCCAGTTTCAGCTTTGTATCTCAATGGTCTATCATGACCCGCAGCCTATCAATGACCCTAATAGTAGATATCAACGAGAACTATGATTGCAGTAAGTTACTGTAAATGAATGCATTAATGTTCACAAATATCTATATATGTCATTAATCGTTCTTCTAAATCGCCTACATTCGTTTATCTCTGAAATTAACTAATAAATCCCAGGGTGCAAGAATCAAACGTCTTTCCTTTCTGACTTAAAATTATTTTAAACGATTACATCGTCAACTTTTTCATATGCGCGATATCGCGTCAATTCTAGAGCTTAGTTCACGTAAATATTTCCGACATTCGACTGTCATTGAATTCGAATTGCGGATCTGCTTTGCCGCGTAGAAGATTCAAACCTTATTGACAGTTGTCCAATACATCATTTTATTTGATGCCGTACTTTTTCAAAAGTGGTTGAGTATCATCATCATTTTTACTTTTTCCCTTTTTTTGACTCATCAGATAGCGACTAGTGTGTGAATATCTGGTTTGCTTTTTCTTCACAAGCTTTAGTATAACATGACATAAATGAGTTGAACCGAATCGATTTGGGAAACTCTTTTTTTTAAATCAATTTCTTTCCGCTTAGGGTGATGCTGTAAAATGCACGCTATTTTTAGTTGTTATTCAACATGAAATTCTAAATCGATCTAAATCGATCTAAATCAATGATGAAGTTCATAATAATCCAAAAAAATAAAACAAAAATATTAAAAGAAAATATTAATGAACTGAAAGTCGGAGCCGGAAGTGAAATTTAATGCAAATATTTGCCCAAAAAATTACATAACATTCGTTAAATTATTTCTTTGCAAATGAAAGTAATTGATTGAGATATTAAATCTCTCTGTCATCTCTAAGAATTAAGAGAAGATTTATTTTATATGATTTTCAGAAATTTGCTTGAAGCAGCAGCAATAGTTAAATTCAAAAGATTCTTTACATAACGAGGAAAGCATTTTTCTTTTAAATTAAGACCTTTTTGCTTAAATGATTCTTTGCATGCATTAGAAAACTTACACAGAGAAATTGATAAACACACAGAGATATATTGATAGATAAACTACTTGTGTAATCGTAGTATTTATTTTTTTTATTTTTTTTATTTTTTATTTTTTTTTTTTTGCTTTTCTTCAATTTCAATCTACCGAACCGAACACTTGAGCTGATGAATTTAAAATAAACTTGCAGTTGGGAACGTGCTAATTCTTTATATATGGGAATTTCATGGCAGATGGTCGAGATACGCGAATAAATAAACTCAGCTCAACGTCACAATTCCGTAAACTCCACATTGAAATCAGAGTCTAAAGCTATATAGTAAAGTATAGTATAAAGTAAGCATATGTTGTGTTTGTGTGTTTGTCGTACATTAAATTGCTGGTAAGCATGCGCAATGGGGCAAGCAAACATGAAACATTCATCGTCAGGTAGAATTGAAGACTTGTATGTGTATGAAGATTTATATGTGTACGCCTATGGCTTAATGGGGCAAATATAGTAAATTTGCTGGAGTAGAAGTTTTTAATCAAAGCCTTAGTGATGCGCATGCGCAGCGGAAACAGTAGCAAATATTTTGTCATCAGTTAATTTTGCTTGAAGGCTTT
>KK351046.1:121444-146641 GCA_000671755.1 Glossina brevipalpis
GTTAGGATAGGTAGAAGTCGACCGGAATTAAATGAGATAAATATGGCAAATGTAAGCAAGCGTCTCTCACTGATGAAACTGATAATATAGGCATGACTCTGAAATGTAAAGTAAGATGCTACCTGTCGAGAAAAAAGCCTATCCTTAGATAAGTTTTGACGATTTAAATGGAAAAAGTTTTATTATCTTTTGATCATAGTATCTTATGTTCATCTAGAGTGAAGTTGTGGATCCAAGCGGGTTCAATTCATTGTCATACCGAATTATGGAAATTTTCGGTTTTCTTTTCTATTTTTTGCGATTACAAAGCAAATGTTTGGTGGATGAATAAACGAATGGACGGATGGTTGGATGGACGATTGGAAGGACGGACGGACGATAATCAAGAAAGCGTACATTTTACAGGTTTTTACAAAGCAGATGTATGTTAAACGAATAGGCGAACGGACGGATGGACGGACGGACGAATGGACAATAATTAAGAAAGCGTACACTTTACAGGTTTTTTGTAAAGAAGATGTTCGTTAAACGAATAGAAGAACGAACGGACGGACGGACGGACTGACGGACGGATGAACAATAATTAAGAAAGCGTATACTTTACAGGTTTTTAGAAAGCAGATGTGCGGTGAACGAATAGGTGAACGGACAGACGGACGGACAATAATTAAGAAAGCATATACTTCACAGGTTTTTACCAAGCAGATGCTCAGTGAATGAATAGGCGAACGGACGGACGGAAGGATGAACAATAACTAAGAAAGCTTATACTTCACGGTGGACGAATAGATGAATGGACGGATCGACGGACGGACAATATTTAAGAAAGCGTATACTTTACAGTTTTTTACAAAGCAAATGTTTGATGGACAAATAGGCGAACGGACGGACGGACGGACGGATAATAACTAAGAAACCTTATAGTTTACAGGTTTTTAGAAAGAAAATGTTCGGTGAACGAATGGGCGAATGGACAGACGAACGGATGGACAATAACTAAGAAAGCGTATACTTTACAGATTTTTACGAAGCGAATGTTCGGTGAACGAATAGACGAACGAATGGAAGGACGTATACTTTACAGGTTTTTACAAAGCAAATGTTCGATGGACGAACGGACGAAGAAAGCTTTATAAGCTCACAAACTATTACAAACGTAATGAATTATATATTATACCTCCTTTCTCATCGATGATGAATACAAAAACAATAAGATCACAGAGTGTAGAGAAATTTGATTGAAAGCAATTATCATAAATTATTCATTTTTCCTATCGTACAAATTAACTCATTTAAAAGCTAAAGGCGCAGGCAAATGCTACGACGTTGTGTTCAAAAAAAAAAAAAAAGAAAATTGGAATAAATTATTGGTTCCAAATAAACATTAAACTAACTAACTATGATCGCAACAGCTAAGAGAGACCACCACCATCAAGTGTGAAAAGAATTAATTACAGGCGGCGACGATCTGTTAAGGTGTTTGAAATGTGTTTCAGTTTTAATTTAATCGCTAATCATTAATTAACAGCTAGCAAAGCAACGCTAGGAGCATTGACTCAGCAGCAGCAATCAGTCAGTCAGTCAGTCAATCAGACAAGTTATAAACGTTGACTGACTTACAAAATCTCTTTGCTTGAATATATTCGTCGTTTACACAACTGTTTTATTAAAGTTGAACAACCAACATAACCACAAGCACAAGTACAAGCATAAGCATAAGCATAAACATAAGCGTAAGCTTAATATATGTAATTAGTTGCATTTAAGTATTTTTTTTCTTTTAGTAGTAAAAAGAAATTTTATACAAAAGTATTTATTTTTCGAGACTTTTTCTTTTTATTTTTATTTTTTTTTTCTTTTTTTTCATTTTGTTTCTTTACAGAATGTTGTTTTCACTTGAGCATAATCATAATAATGTCGTTTTTTGGCTGCTTTCTGTTTTTATCATATTCATCACGTCATCATCATCACCTTTACTAGTCAACTCTTTGATAATCGATAGTAATACGTTAACTGCCACAGCATCAGCAATAAATCAACCAAAATCTCGTACTCATTTAGCATCAAAATTGATATTTCAAAGTCCCAGTATGGATAATATACTTAAAGAGTTTATAGTCTCATCGAAACCTTTACAATTACGCAAATACTCAAATCATCCAAAAATTAAGAAAAGCAAAAAGGATTCACGTATCTATTTCATATCTATACCCCCGTTACCGTATCGTTTTATACCTGGACGCGGGTATGATTATCAACCTTTGAAAATTAAACCTTTACTATTGGATACAAATACAAAACTTAGTAATAAAATTGTGAGCGATAAAAATCAATTATCGACAAATTTGAAACTTGAAAAATCTCAACAACAGCCTCCGCCTCCGCTACCGCTATCGATTGCAAATGTGAAAGCCTCACAAAAATCTTATCGTATCGAAGCAGCAACAACGGTACCATCAATTCATCATCATCATCATCATCAACTTAATATTAAAAATCCTCTTGAAAGTAAAATTCTTAGTTTAGATCGTAAAGATTATTATTTCAATGGGCGACCAACAAGACTTCAAGCAGCTCATGCAGCACCAAAATTTAAATTAAATTCAGAAAAACTTAAAACAAATTTATATTTAGATAAAAATATTATTTACTAAGATATATATATATTCACAGAATATACAGAAAAAGAAGAAGAAGAAAAACAAAAAGAAGAAGAAGAAGAAGAAGAATATAAAAAAAATTAATAAATGCACAGAATATAGTGAATAAAATAAATAATAAGTGAACTAAGGTAGCAGAGAGAGAGAGAGAGAGAGCATTCCATCATTACTAACATATACATGAATAATGGGGGGAATAACGGGGAAATCTATATTTCTCGTAAAGCTACTCATCCCCCCGGAGGACTGCACAATGTTTTTTTTTCTTTTTTACAGAAGAACATTCTTCCTTTCTTTGACTTTGAAAACCGGAATAAATATTGAAAAGTCCAAGATTTCCTTTTCATTATTAAATAAATAAAAAATAAATATAGAAAAAATTTTGAAAAAATTTTATATTTTGAATTTGAATTTTTTTTTTTTTAATCTACACACAACGAAATTATTATTAACCACATCGATAAGATCATGGATGGATCTAATATTTGGTTAAGAAAAGCTTTATATGTACACTTAAATTAAGACTTCTTTTTTTTTTTTTTTTCATTTATATAGAAAAACTGTATATAAAATAAACACAATTTTATAAGAAACATATATTCAAGATGGTTTTCCTTAAACTCATTAAATAAAAAATAGATTTCAGGTAAAAAGTGAATAAATATGAATAGAGATCATGGAGACCCAAGGACACTCTAAACAGTTCGTGAGTTTTCTTCTCAATACCGCTTTAGAATGATGATAATCTCTTGATAATTAAAATAAAAAATATTCTCTGACATTTCTTCATTCTGGCGAAAGTAATTGCGTTTGGGAAGAGTGAGCTAATATTCGGAAAAAAATTCTCTATATTGCGTACACAATTAAAAGTAGTTCGGTACGTTTTTTTTTTGTAGTCAAAAATGCATTTATTTCAAACCAAATCACAAAAATAGTTTTATCAAAGTATTATTCATCGCTAGCTAATACTTTCTCCCACATTCGGACAAAAAATATGACTTCCGTAAGGGAAACACTACACTCGCCTTGAGAATGTGCAAGAAAAGGTATGCGTTTTGGGTATCATTATAAAAATGGATGGCCAGCTGTGGTATTAACCAGAAAAGAGTAAAGTCTGCTAAAAAAAGCAGGGAGGGCAACACATTCCACAGGTTAGTGCTACGAAAGTTTCCTGAGCGTCAAATTTCGTCGTGCTGAAAACTTACGATTTCATGACTTTTTTTCTTGTTGCGTCGATTCCTCGTCCCGATTTAACCAGTTATTGTTGACAGCTTTCCCCAATCGTGGTTAAATTCTTTGTAACAAATCAACTGATTCCGCGTTGGGGAAAAGGTAATCCATTCAATCTTATAAGAACTTCAGGACTTTATTTAACATTTCGAATTGGATAATAATGGATTACCTTTTTTCCCCAACCTAATATTTGCAATTTCTAGGACTTGACGTTGAAGTAATCTTTCCTAGGAGTTATACGAGCATTTTTCTGTATATAATTTACGACCTCATAATTAAGAATTTTATTTCTTTTTGCAGCTTAATTTAACATAAAAAATAAATGTCAGAACATTATCATGTAACCATAGAAAATAACAAAAACTTTCTATAGCAATTGGTGGCAGACAGACATGATTGTTATTTATAAAATATAAACAAACAAAAAAATACAAATAAAAAATAAAAAAGGTTTTGCTATAGAAATTATGACTTTGATTAAATTTGTGTATAAAAAATATTAAAAAAAAAAAAAAAAATCTTAGCACCGCTTATAGAAGTCCGTTCAGTTTGTTCGAATAATTCTTCCAAGTAAAAGCGATTATTAAGAGAAGAAAAAAAAAATTTTTTTTTTTTTTGCTCCAACATCCTTAAGCCATCCTTAAGCAATCATTCTTAAGTTTGACACGGGTTGTCTTTTTTTTTTTTTAACTTTTTGATCCAATTTAAAAAAGGAAATTCGTTTTTTTTTTTATAATATTTGCAAAGAACTTACTTAAATAATTTGAAAAAGAATAATATTGAAATCATAAGGAAAGGAAACATGAATTGCGAAACTACTAAATTACCAAATGTCAGTGAAGTGGTATTTCAACCTCCACCGCCACGTAGTGCTGAATGTGAGATGGTACCAATTAAACGTCCCGAACCAAAAAAGCATGATGAACACGAATCTCCTCCTCAGCCAAAAGAACAAATTTTAAAAGATGATGATGATTGTAAAAATGTAACGGTGAAATTTGATTTTAACGGAAATCAAGTAATTGGTCAAGCCTATCCAGTTTGTATAACAATAGGTGAAATCAAACATGATTTAGGTCGACGATTTGAAGTCGATCCAGAATTATTGATTTTAAGTCAATGCAGTCGCATCCAATCGGATGAATGCGCTTTAAAGCAAACATGTATTAATGAATATCATATTTATGAGTTTGATTTAAAACTAAAAACAAAAAAAAAACGAAAAAAAGAAGATAAAGACAAAAAAGAAGAAGAAAAGGATAAGAAAGAAGAGAAGGACAAAACTGATGAGAAAGAGGAGAAAGAGGAGAAAGAGGAGGAGAAGGAGCCTCAATTGGATATCAATGTCTATTATAGGTAAACACAAGACTTTTCTTTTCCTCTTCCACTTTATAATAATAATAGAATCGTTCGAGCCGAGCATATGTTATATAATTTGTTTCGTTATAGCAAACATCGTTTACCAGATTTTATAACTGTTTGCATGGATGAAGACGAAGAAAAATGCCACATACCAGTTGCTATTCATGACGAGTCAATTATAAAACCTATATTTTGCACTTATGTCGACAATACGACTGGTCCGTATAGTGGAGTACACAAAGATCAAATCTACTCTCTCCCACCATTTCATTTCTTTCTTTCTCTCTTCCCAAACAGGTCTGATATATACGGATGCTTTTACTCAAACTGGACCGCTATTCGATAGAAAAAAATATGAACATTATATCTCTCGTGATACACAGACCCATGAGCATCGAACTAGAGAAGTTGTAAGTAATCAAAAAGAAAAGAAGGATAACATGCTATGCGAGTGTAATGTAATGAACTTTTCAAAGATCGAATGAATTGTTTATATATATCGCGATGGTCACTTTATATTGTACAGTTAACATCTAAGAATACCAGATCGCAAATCTATTTTAATGTTTTATCTAATTAATTTAATTAGGATACAATGCACGATCAAACTGCTCAATGCTTTTTAGATGGAAATAATATTCGACATTGGATTGAAAGCGATGATTATTATATTACACCAGGAAAATATCAGACTTATGCTCAGAAAATGCGTGCAGAAAGGAAAATGTATAAAATAATATTAATACAAAGGAATTTTCGTCGTTTTAAATGGCAACGCTGGATGGGAGAATGTGCCCGGGAATATAGGTAAGATGATGAGATATCCTAAGATCAACATTAATAACATATGTAAGATATCAACGATTGTACTACACCAACTCGATTAATTGTGATTACAGACGTTTGGTAGCGAATCGTATAAGCGAAGAAGAATCTTTTAAAAAAGCACAAGAAATTCGTAAAAATCGTATAGAAAGGGCCAAGCAATTTCCACGTACCAAAAACGATTTTGATGTGCTATTGGGTGAAGTTCAGAAATGGAAAACGGCCGAAATGAAACGTATTAACAGTATGTACGAGGGTGCTCCACGAGTAGCTGAAATCAATATTTTATTAAATAAAGAAATTGAAATGTTAAATAATATTGAACGTCAACGTAACTTTGCCCAAAAATCAATGGAAGAATCGCGTCAAAAGCAAACCATTGAAAAAATGGGTGAACCAATAAAATGGATTGGATATAACGGTACGTAGTATTTCAATAGTTAATTAACACATATTAATGTTTTTATTACAACAATATTCTTAAGTACATATACACATCTATATATCTAGATACCATTATCCATTTGGATTTGATGCGTACACAAAGAGTTCGTTTCCTAAATGAAATTTATAATGAATTATGTCAAGATTTACCTAAAGAAGAACGTTTACAATTGATTGATAAAGTTCGTGCTCTTCTCCTAAACGAACACTGTTTTCCTGAATTTCCTGAGGTTTATATTATCAAGCTACTAGTATAAGCTTTTTAATCATAACTTAATTAACACATTTCCTTTTCTTTTTTTTTTTTTTTTGCGATTATATTCAGCTTTTTGAATTACTTGATCGCGAAAGAAATTTACTTATGTACACCACGTGCTCCGATGTATCAATTCTTCGTAAACGTCAAAATATCTTATTTATCGATTTGATTAAATTCACCGAAGAGCCACAGCCGAAACGTAAGTGTTTTATATATATGTATATATACATATATGTAAAGTAATTCTTTTTATATTTTAAAAAGTACTTAAGATACTATTGCATAATTTTAGGGTTAAGGTTTTTTTTAGTTTCTATTAAAAATAATTTAAAACGTGAGAGATGATCTTGGTAGAAATGTTTCGATCGGTTTTTAAATTGTTTCTCGAATTTCATTGTAAACCCTCCCACCGCGACCCCTCGTCACGGCCCAGTTTCTTCAGTTAGTTTAATTCTTGCTAATCTCTTATGTCCGCAACTTTCGTTTTCTCTATGTTATGTGTTAATGAATTCATTTTGAAGAATAATTTTTGTCAAAAAGTATGTATTAGTTTGGGGAAAAAGAAATCCATCCAATCTTATATGAACTTCAGGACTTTATTTAACGTTTCGAATTGGAAAATAATGGATATATATATTCGTATATATATATATATTTATATATATATTCGTATATATATATAATACAGTTTGATCTCTTTTTGTTCGGTGCATTTTTGTGTGCCTTTCATTTGTGCGATTCATTCTATGCGACTTTTATTGTTGTATAGATTTTTTTATCATATATGAACTGGAAGTTGGCAATAAGATCAATTCAACAAACGTCACAAAAAAAACAGGTTTACCTGTAAGCGTGTAATGTTATGTATAATGTAATACAATGTAATGCTGGGAATTAAATACCGCTTGCACGATAGTTGAAAACAGATTTTTGTATGAAATTTAAAAGAGCATACCTTTAGGATCTTTAGATTTTTTACTTTTCAAAACTATTTAGAACTATTTGTAAGGAAATTAACGAGAAGACATATAAACCGTATACAGCGTTCGTATACGAAGTATTTTGAAATACACTTAAGAATATTCTTCACCTATTTTAATAATTTTATTAGAATAAATTAAAACAACACCTTATAATATATCTTTAGAGGAAACATGTAAGGATTTTAATTCTTTCAGTTTAGAAAATAAAATTTTTCATTGGAAACTTAATTATTTAATTTTTAATTTCAATATGAAAAAAAGAGGATTATTTATCTACATATTGTTTTTTTATCTATATATTGTGTTGATATTTATATGAATTCATTACATTCGTAGTTAAGATATAAAATAGAATTTCAATTGTAATTGGAAAACCCTGATTTAATTTCAATTTAATTATAGGACAAGACAATCGTATGTGCGTTGTGTGTAAGATCGTAAAGCCCTATTCCAAATTTGCCATACGCACTCGACAATATCAAGTTGATACATGCAAGAAATGTTTCTATCTAAAGGTGTGAATATTATTCCCATTCACTTCAATTTTTTAAGAATTTTTAAAACCTACTAATATACATCTATATTTCCTCTTTAGGTATCTCCAGCGGAAAATTTGATTTATGCCTCAATTCTTCGTTCCATACAACGTGAGGAACGCAGAAAACGTTGCAATGGCTCGTTTGCGTTCATATTGCAAATGGAGGATATACGTTACTTAATAAAGGATGTGTGGCATGGTCATTCCATAATTAGTAAATGTGAAGATCGACAACGATTACGGTAAGTTGATATTGGCTTTTTTTTCTTAATCTTTCACAATTATTTTATATGAAATTTTTTTAGTCTACCGCGTTGGCGTAAAAATGAAGAATGGTCGCCATGGAATTGTGTTTGCTTAACTGAAAATGAGGCACGAAATCATTATAGAATAAGTGAATTAGAAAATACTTATGATAAAAAGTTAATATTAGAAGTCGGTAATCGCCAAAAATTGGCTCGTAGTGCTTTTCATAATTTGGCAGCCGTATCTACAGAATTTACTGAAACAGGACTTTGGTGGAAGGTGGGCTTAAATCCTCAACGCATAGTTAAGCTGGATGATATTACCTCACACAAAGGGGCTGACACGTTACTTCAACGTAAAATAGATGATAGAAATTACACAATTGGCAAAATTCTTTAAAGTTCACACATAAAAATTATCTATAAGTGAGCTGCTGCTGATGATTTTCGAAGACATTTTTTTTTTTTATATTTGTCATAATTTTTGTAGTATGTAAATCGTATAATCCTTTTTTTTTTGTAAGATTTTTTAAATAAATGGAAACAAAAACAAAAACAACTTTGAAAAAAAAAATTTATATATAAATTAAATAAAGCTTTAATTAAGTTTTTAGACAATAATAGCAAACCTGCAGATTGGATTTTTCGATGCATTACCAAAATCTTTTTTTCAACAGCATTTTATTTATTTGTTTTACTGCTAATTATTGATTTAAATTTACCCTCTAGATATTGCACACGTTTTAGCAATTTATCGCTTGTGCTGAATTCATTATATGGCACGGGTAACACACAATACCCCTGTTTTTCAAGCAAGTCGAAACATAAAGTAGTAATACCACTCGCTGCTCGATGGGTACCATGACACACGTCATGGTAATCGACTACCATCAAGGCCACTCTAGAAGGTTTAAAATTAAAATTAGTTTTTAAAATTAATAACTTTGCACTGCGTCTCGCCTACCTAGTACTCTCAGGGTGGTCCTTATCAACAGGCAAAGGATTGCGTTTAGCATCAAAAACGCATAAAGCATCTAAAATAACATAAAACTCTCATAGAAAACGCATATATGTACATATGTACAAAACATTTGTCTCATTACCTATCAAAAATCCCATCTTACTGTCTTGTAAACTTTTCACATAATTATTCGAGGATAGTAGGCTTTTTAAAGCATCCAACATACCATTGACTAAAATTTGTTTAGATTTCCCATGAATCATGGGCACATCAAAGACGGGACTGTCTTTCACCAAAAGTGGCCCTTGATAATTTGGGGCCATCAATTGCGCATAACTATTTACATTTAAAAGTTTCATTTTAGTTGTTGCGGTTAAACCATTAGATTGTTCAGACTGAAGTTTGTCAATGAATCCTGTGCTATAAGACAATGTGGAGTCAAATTTGAATTTTATACAGAAAGGAGATATTGGCTCACCATAAAACACTTTGCAAATGCTTGTGATCACACAAGCCACTTAAAACTAAGGCCCATACATGATTTAACCATTCATGGCTTTTAGATAAATCCTGTTGTACGATAGCATTAAGTAACTTTGAACGAACCTCATCTATTTGTGTAGTTTTAAAATTTAGCGTAGCTGAAGTAAGAAATAGTGCACTTACATCCTGCGGACGACATATGTCACTGTGCTGTAAAATCCATTTTGTTAAAGATTCAAGAACATCTGTAAAATGATAAATATATCATTACACATGTACGTTTTTCAAATTAAGCCAACAATATACACGCACACACCTAAATCTCTATATTTAAGTATACCCAAGCTTGTTAAAATCGAGCCTACCGCCGCTGATTTATCATTATTTTTGGGCAACATCACTTGTATATCAGCACAAAGTTTAGCAGCTAGCACGACATCTTGGAAATTTAAGCTAGCCATGGCATAAAAAACGTCAGCACATTGTTTTAAATCTAATTGATCGTTGGCGCTGCTAATATTAAAAGCCAAAGATCGTAATAATGGTGTACTGCGTCGCCTGCGAATAGCTAAAGTACTCATAACCCGCACCATTTGTGGTACACTAATACTGGCTATAAGCTTCGCAGCTTCGTCATCACCTGCCACACCGAGAACCGTGTTCAAATCATCTGTTCTAAAACCATTCATTTTAGCTTTATTTTCATTGCTATTTGTCTGCTTATTATCTTTCGGTACACTTCGTCCCAACATACGACATATACGCAAAAAACGATGATCATTTTCAAACTCAGACAACTTTGCACGATTCATACTAGTCCAATCAGACAATATAGAAACTATACGCAAAGCATGCTTGCGTGTTAAACTACTATTGTTTTCCGCTAAAGCTAATAATGAGTTTACCGTTTTAGCGTTGATTATTTGCTCATCAATCTGAGCTAACGAGGGAGAAGTTGAAGATAATTTAATTGCTGGCGTAGCGCTCTCGTTTTGATTTGAATCATCTTTAAGATTTTCAAAAGCAGCAGCAACTAGTTTTCCTAAAATTCAATTCGGTTTAATAAATCATTATAGTAAAAAAATGTCATGCTGTACCCTTAGCCTTTTTAACCGGCTCTTCTCCTTTAGTTTCTATTTTATTTGTAACCTCATTTGATTTATTAGTCTGCACCGTTTGATTTGTCGCAACTATAGTAGCAACATTCGTCGAAGATCTTAAAACATTACCCGAATAAGTGGCTTTTCGGAAATATTGTGTAGCCAAAACTATAGCATAACGTTGTAAACCCAACATTTCTATCTTTATCGAAACCAAATCTATATTAATTATGAGGAAAAAAGCAAAAAGTTTACATAACCTGGTTTTAAACACGTAATTTAATAAAAATTTGTGTTGGCGTTTTTAAGTAAACTCAGGTTTTTAAAATATAAACTCAATTATTTATAAGATAAATATTTGTTTATAGTTAAGTTTAATATAAAAACTTTTCTATTTAAAAATATAACTTGCAAAGCTTATTTACTTTTAATAAAATACCAAATTTTGGTCGAAGGAATTGTTGTCACAAAAATTATATACACAACCGCATTTATGTGTCAAAATGACAGCTGGCAAGCTGATTGAACCAAAACTGCCACTGTTCAGATTTTGCTAATATGTTCGACAAATTTTATTTACCGGTCTTTTTTATATTTAATATAAAGTTTATAATTAAATATAATATTTAAAGAATTTTATTTTAAAAATTTGCCAGAAATGTCTAATATTGTTTATAATTTAAAAAAATATTAGTGTAAATAAATTAACTTATAAGAAAAATAAAAAGAAGAGAAGAAGAAGAAGAAGAAGTAAACAAAACAAGCAATCCACAAACGTGGTGCGAACGAACTAATGAATGTGATATCTAACTATCGCACACCTATTTAATGATAGCTCTTAAGTACTGTTTGCTCTTTAAAAAAAAGCATATAATTTATTTTATTATTATAATATTATATATTATTAATTTTACATTTTTTTAGTGATATTCTTTTACAGCTCTGTTTTTCGTTTGCAATATGCCTTTATATCCAACCGTGTTACTCACTTGTTAAGATGTCTTTTTTTTCGTGGCGATAGCAATTTTCTGTGAGAGCGAACCGTGCACACAACAATTTTTTTGCATTTTTGTAGATTTCATTTAGAAATATTTATATTTTGTTTTCTATACAACATAACAACGTTATTTTCTATACAAAGTGAAATATTTAAGTAATTTAATTTAAAAATCATTAAACGAAGACAATAATCAAAAAAAAAAAAGAAAGATAAACGGTGGTGCACTGAGGCATTAAAAATCTCAATTTTGCTTTCGTTTTTTTTTTCTAAGTCATCAAAAGTGAATTTTTGGACACGAACAAAATTTCAAAAGAGGAAATAACAACAAAAAGCAAAATGGTAGATAAATTTATAAATATGTGGAAAGTGCGCGAATTAGCTGATAAAGTGTAAGTGAAATCTCTATTGAGAATTGTTTAACTAAATTAAATTAAATTAAATTAACATGTAAGTGACATAAAATCTGGTCAAGGTAATAAAACAACAAAAAAAAAATGAAAGAAGCAGCAGCAAACAACATTAGAACGCTGCATCTGTGGCTTATTTTGTGTCCACGTTCACAAGAGAGCGTGTGTATTTACGTGTTAGTGCGTGTGCGTCTGTGTGTGTGTGTGTGTGTTATATGTATATGTATGTATGTATGTGTATATGTATTAGAAATTCTTATTGTCTATGATGAGGGCAAGAAAGTACAATTGCACTGGAAACTAAGAAGCGCCAATTGCTTGCCCTCTCAAGTATAAGTCGTCTAAAAAAAGAGAAATTGCAACGAGATAATTGCTTGATGATGAATAGCCACATTCAAAGGTTTGGTCAATGTCATGTTTTTTTACATAAGACTATAATTTTATTTTTTTCATATTCGTCATGTTCAGGCAAAATGTCTTTCTTTGCGTATGATTTGTTTAGGATCTACTTTTTGTATATTTATATATATATTTATATATATATATATAGCGTTTGTTTAAACACCTGTTTCTCAAGTTACACCATACTCGGCAATTCTATGAACAACGAATAGCTCAAATCGAGAAACTAAAATATACGCATTAGTATAGTTTTTCTTTTATGGAAAAGAAAATGTTATCTTGAAAACCCCTTATAAAAAGATAATAAATAAAAAACATATATATATATATATATATATATAATTAATTACATACACAAAATATATATAATGTAATATAATATATATACAACCTATATAATAGAATAAATATATGCATTAATAATGTGGTACATATCGTAACATAACATATATATTTGACAGTTTTATCGCTGGGAATAGTTTTTTCGACTTCTTGCCTTTGGGATTTATGGAATTTTAATGAACTTTCTACTCTAATAGTACGCATATAACCACAAATTATAAACCTGACCCACCTTTTGTAAAACAACAGAGCAATGTTAATACTAAAGAGAGAAAACACACAAACGGACATACACAAGAAGAACGTGACGGAAGTTGGAATGGTCTACTTCCGTGTTTCTAGACAATTAAAAATTTTAATTCCATTGAAACTAAAAAGAGTGTTTTTTGTAATTCTAAAATTTTATTAAATTCGAAATTTAACGTAATTATAGAAAATTTTATTAATTAAAAAAAAAAAAAAATTTACGTAAAAATACTTAATGGATTTTAATATGCGAATTAAAATGTTTATTAAATGTTGCGCGGAAGACCTTTCAGATGTATATATATATGTCAGGAAATATACCTATTCTCATACCAGCCAAATAACTTGGAAAATTATATTCAACTGTAACCGAATCCACGAATAGTTTTCATCTTAGGGAACAAAAAAAAAAAGAAGAAGAGAAGGGCTGATTTCTTCCATTTCCAAAGAACACATGTTGAAATTTTTATTGCGTACTTGTTATTTAGTTAATGAGTAATGACCGTAGAAATCAGAATCGTTGTCAGAATTCTTGTCGTACTATAGGCATATTTTTTGAATTTGATTTAATTCATTTTCAATACCAGCGCGTGCAAGAGCTTTGAATTATTTTTGCCAAATTTTAGATTTATATATTAATTTTTTCCATTAGTAACATCTTTACCAGATAAGCAGACGGAGAGGTGTAAAGACGGACATGCTTAAACCGATTCAAAATTTGATGCTGGCGTCTCTAAAGTTTCGTTCTGGATATTATAATCAAAATGACAAAGTGAATATACTCCTATCCTTTGGGAATATAAAAAAGTTATCAAACAAAATCTCTTTAACTCGTCCGTTCATTCGTCGACAATCACCAAAAGTTCCGCCTCATGGTACAATTCCACAAAAAAGAAAAGAGAGAGAAAGATGGGTATAATTCATCAAAACAATAATGTCCTAATAGATAGAATAACTTTGGAAAAAATGGTGACGATGTTTCGGCTCTGTATGGTTTTCATTTAAAATATCACATTTCTTGGGACATTTCAAAATCGTAAGCTGTAATTTCTACTTTCCAACGGAAGACGAGAAGCGAGATCAGTGGTTTGAATGCTTCGGCATTTGCTAGCGTAACTTTTCCCTTCTTCTTCTTCTCTCTCTCTCTCCCTCCCTCCCTCCCTCTTTCTCTCTGCCTGTCTGTCTCTCTTTCTTTATTTATTTTTTTTTCGCTCACCATAAAAACCTTTTTGTAGGCACTCAGGGACCTTGGGAAAAATGTTTTTTTGTTTTTAGACAAGTGTTCATTTCAAACGACACTTGATAATGGTTATCTTAGGTTTTTTTTTTTTAAACTAATAAGTAATTTTTTATTGATAAGTTAGTTACTTTTATGTGAATAGTTTTTATTTTTAATGTGTGTTTGTTACAACATTCTTACTATATGTCTAGTAACTATTTTATTCCAATTATCAGAAGTCTTAAAACAGGTGTACGTAGTTTCCATCAGTCTAAAAAAAAATTTAAAAACACATATGCCTCCTGATTCTTAAAATTATGCAAAACTTTAAAAACTTAATTTCAATATTAACTTAGAAACTATAACGTATGTACCTACGACCTGAAAAAAAATTTCTTACAATTCTAGAAAAACTTCGTACTAATAAATCTTTAAATGTCAATAATTTGTTGGGAATGGCTAATTGTAAATTTTACCTCCAAGACGAATACCTCTTTAAGCGTGAACATACAAAAAAGCATTTTGCTCACACGTGTTTATTGTTTGATTATTATATGAATTGAATGATGTGATGTGTAAACTAAATGGAAAGATAAAAGAGAATTTTTGCTGATATGAAAAGAAGCTAATCGAATGAATAAAAATTTCAAATTTTGTAAAAAGTAAACTTTGTTTTGCAATGAATCTTGGAACAGGAAAGTCAGTCAGTCAGTCAGTCAGTCACTTAAAATACATGAAAGCTATAAGAATGTTTTGGAGAAATGAAAACCAAGAAAAAAAGCAAGGAATCTATCTGCCTGGTTTCAAGCCGCAGCATTCTGATGAATTTATTAACTAACTTTATAGGGGAAAAAGAAAAGTTTTTGTCGTTTCCTTCGCATTCATATTAAAGAAAAACTGAAGTTGTAAAAGAGAAAGCAAATAGAAATTTAGTGTGAAAGTTTGGAGGTATTAAGCCGTAGTTATACTCAGTTCTTTATCTACGATCTGTAATTTCTCATTATAAAACAAACAAACTTGTATATCAAAATATCGGCCTATAAGGAGTTATATTGGAACGGTAACAACCATTTTATAATAAACTATTGCAACACGTTGCAAATATGGGTATCAGTTCACTAATGTTGAGTTATTATTATTATTATTATCTGGCAATCAGTACCTCGGCCAAAAAGCTTCATTGGACTCGTCCTTGTCCCTAGCCCTTCAGTTTTAGATATATTATGAATTTTGCTATTTTTTTTTTGGTTCAGACCATTGTTCTAATGTCTGGCGTTGTGAAGAGTTCACCAAACAAACAACTGGTGTCTGATTCTGCAGATGCCCTCGCAATCGCACAGAATTTGCTGGGACATTTCTGACCCGCCTTCACAAGAAGAAGAACCGGTATTAATATTGAGTTACTTTACATGACTTAACTACGGCGACATGACTACGGCGTTGGGAAAGGATAGAAAATATCATATATTTAGTATGTAATATAATACCAGGGTTATCATCAGACAACTTAAAATGGCCGTGGCCATATCAACTCTAACTGGCGGAATACTGTTTCGCCAAAAATATTACAGCGGGAACCCCACAAACTTAAAATTTTTGGGGAAGAGCTACAATTGCGAAATCCTTTATAAGATCAGATATTCACGTTATTTCGCCTATTCCCTGTATATACCTGAATGTGAAATTCGTGAGCACTTCACCGCATTAACATTCGAACACCTCTATTTCTTTCGCCAAAGTAAAGTGAAATCAAATAATACTTGACCTGCTAAAGTCCTAGGAGATACCCAAGCAGCAGTAGCCGCTAATGAAAAACCGACAGTCTTATTTGGCGATTCATTAAATTTCAAAAAGGAGACAACAAAACAATGCACATATGAAAGTATCCTCGTTAGGAACTGTATGCATAGAAAGCATCCTGTTGGCGTAAAACATATAAAATCATTTAATTTTTTTCCCGAACATTTTGTTCGTCCAAAATTCCTGTCCTCATCTCTACTTTACACAAGCAGATACTTCTATACAAATTTGAAATGTTAGCACAACCTATATAAGATAAATTTTAAATTTCTGTTCCGATTTTTCAAGTTTTTAGCTCTAAATTCTAAACTAGTTAACCCATTGACTGCCAGCTACGAGATATCTCGTATTAAGCGTGTGTATCAAAACTGCTAGCTACGAGATATCTCGTAGTGCGTGCTGCAATTTTAGATTAAAAAAAAAAAAAAAAAAACCTTGGCATCCAGGGCAAGACTCTCTAAATATGTCTGGCAGTCAATGGGTTAATGTGATCGATATGAATCGGTTTTAAACCGAACATTTCAAGAGTTTTATTAATTTTTATGCAAATTTCACGATCAATTTAAATATCTTTCTTTTTTTTTTTTTTTTTTATTATCATTTTTAAGAACTAACGTTGTTATGAATTATACCGAAATCGAGGGTAAAGTTCGTGAGGCAACAAATGACGACCCCTGGGGGCCGACCGGGCCTCTAATGCAAGAATTAGCTCATGCAACATTTTCATATGAAAGTTTCCCCGAAGTTATGTCCATGTTATGGAAGCGGATGTTACAAGACAATAAAACCAATTGGCGTAGAACATATAAAGTAAGTATAAGTTTAAAAAACCAAAAAAAAAACAATAATATTTTTTTTCTCATTGTTTTTCTTCCTCTCATAAACAAAAAAAAAAAAAAAAAAAAAGAGTTTATTGCTGCTTAATTATTTGGTGCGTAATGGATCCGAACGTGTTGTAACCTCATCTCGTGAACATATATATGATTTACGTTCTTTGGAAAATTACACGTTCACAGATGAGGGAGGAAAAGATCAGGGCATTAATGTTAGACATAAAGTAAGTACAGATTGTAATAATTTTGGTTATTATACCGTTACTTAATTAAATGTTCTCTGCTCATTTTTAGGTTAGAGAACTTATAGACTTTATACAAGATGACGAACGTTTACGTGAGGAACGTAAAAAAGCGAAAAAGAATAAAGATAAATATATTGGAATGAGCAGTGATGCAATGGGTATGCGGGGTATAAGTAGTGGAGGTTATAATGATAGTGGTTGGAAGACAACACGCAGCGATCACGGTGAAAATTGGTGTATGTATTATAATATAACACAAAAAAAAAAAAAAAAAAACAAAAACCACAGATTCTGATTCACGTCCTGGCGATCGTTATGAATATGATGATGATGCTCATTACGAAGGAGAAAAGGAATTCTCCGATAGTGATTCACCCAGCCCAAGGTAATTAATGACATATTAAAACAAAAAAAAGAAAAACAAAAATTATTATTATGACTTCTTCTTTTTTTTTTTTTAATATTATTTTAGACGAAGCTATCGTTATAATGATCGCGCCAGTCCCGCTGAAATTGTAAACGAATCAAAAACCTCAAATAGCATTAATATGAGTATAAGACCGAAATCCGCTAATGCTTCCATAGGTGGTAGTGGCACTGTTACTAAGCAACCACATCCTAAAATTCCCGTAGGTTCTAAAAAAATTGATATGGGTGCAGCGGCAAATTTTGGTAAAACTCCTGCGACAACTACAGCCGGCATACATTCCCCTACACATCGTGATACTCCCACAGCAGAGAGTAATGATTTAATCGGTTATACGGTCATTAACAATAACAACAACAATACGCAACAAAGCAATAGTAATAGTAACAATAATAATAATAATAATAATAATACAGTGAGTGAACTTTTTAAAACGTGTGCACCGTCAGTACGTTCTGAAACGACACTAAATAGTGCTGCCGTTATTGAAGACGATTTAGATGATTTTAATCCACGTGCTGCCGAAAGTGCACAAACTGAATTTGGTGATTTTGCTGCAGCTTTTGGTGCAGCAAATTCGGCAACCACTAATGAACCCCCTTCGGCCGGACTTAGTGGTTCTAACGCAAATACCACCGATGATTTTGCTGATTTCTCTGCATTCCAAAGCAATAGCAGCTCGGCTGCTGGTGCTCATCAATCCAATACCGGAATTATTGGTGGCTTGGATGGAAATCTTCTAACAACGACTACACCAGCCAACGATGCATTTGATTTATTTAATTCCACGAATGCCACATCCACAACGGCTACAGACCTTTTGGCCGGCCTTGGAGACTTATCAATACATCAAAGTATGCCAATGGGTAGGTATTTATCTATTTTTTTTAAATTTTAATTTAATCTTTGATTGATGGCCGGATCTTAAAGATTCTTAAGTAATATATCGTACTTTAATAAGATTCTTTGATAAGCTGAAACAGCAACTATCGCACACAGCGCATGTTGCAAATATTTTTCTATATATATGAAATAACTATTTGGAAAAAATGGAAATGTTTTCAAAAAGCAGCTTCATGAGGTTTAAAGGAGATTAATTTTAGTGTACGCCCCAGCTTCGTTTTAGTTTGTTATGGGATGTTATTGTAGTTCTAGAAATGCTGTTAATTAGTTTTATAATTTGTGTTACTGTGATTTACAAAAAAGAAAAAAAAAAGTTAATTATTTTGCACTTTTTTTTTTATCATAAGATATTAACAATAGAAAATTCAACAGCCAAGTATTAATTAATTTTGTTAATAATAGTTACAAAATATGATTTCTAACTGTTTTGTATTCAGAGACATTGTAGAAAATATACTATGCGCGCCCATCAACCATTTCAAATGCCTAGAAAGAAGTACACACACACACATTAGGAATATTACAGTTTAGTTAGGAGATGGTTTCCATGGGAACATTTGTGTAATAATTTCTCCGTTATATTATTAGGGTATTTTTGATGCATTATTACTAAATTAGTTTATATAGAAAAAAGATCCTTTTTTTCGAAAAACTACTGCCGTCTATCTAACTCATTACCTAATAAGTTCGTAGGATCACCAAATTTTCTTTTGTCATTTTGTCATTGCTGTGTGGTTGGCTTTTGAAACACGGTGCATATTTTCTTGGTATTATATATTCTTATCTAATCATTAGTCTTTTATTCCCTTTCAAAATACTTGATAAATGTTCTACCAAGTGCATAAAATGCAAGCGCGCCATAACCTTCCCAGCCGACTAGCGTGTTTTTTTTTTGGTCATTTTGAGTGGCTTTTGGCCGCTTACTATCCATTCGTCTGACTAGCGATTTGACTATAGAGTGTAGTGACAAATCCATGCTATATTCATGCTCACATATCGCATTTTACTCAAACAGAGCTTACTCGTGAACCAAATGTTTATGTAAAATAGTGAATGCTCCGTTTTCTTTGATATCATTAAATTGTCAGCAGCTCATCTCACGTAATTTCACTTTCCGATCTTCCAATACGATTTTGTGCAGTTTTTTATGTTTTTCAGAACAATTACCGAATTCGGGCAAGTAGAGCGGTCAACAAATCAACTACAAGTTGTTGCTTTCAATGGAGAAGTGCTGTTGTTGCTATATAACACTTTTCAAACCGATTTTTATTTGGAATGATATTTTTTCAAATGCTTTCCAAAACTCAGCAGCACAAGAAATTCAGGTTTTTCCGTTGCTTTGAAAATTATAAAAAGCATCCTCACGAAAACAACTGTAACTTGTGAATTTATGATAGGAATGTCATGAAATTTTGACACGTTTCGTTTGAAGGTTGGTGATGATGACATTTATGCCATCCTACGTACTTATTGTCTGATATATTAGTTTGGGGAAAAAGAAATCCATCCAATCTTATATGAACTTCAGGGACTTTATTTAACATTCCGAATTGGAAAATAATGGATTTCTTTTTCCCCAAACTAATATTATGTAATGTAATAATTGTTCAACAGTTTGCTTATGCTTACACAGCATGTTACTTTTACGGTGTTGTTATATTATTTCTTTTATTTCGAATTTTACTGAAATATGAAATTTATGTTAGAAATGTATGAGTAGTATGGGCTTTCAAGGATTTTTGACTTAAGACGTAACGTTGCAATGGCATATTTACTATAGAGGCAAAAGTACTTAAGCAAGAGGTGCAGTATTTTTTTTTTTTTATTTCTATCTAATATTTTTATTGCATTACATATATATGGCATCAAATATATATCAAATATATATAGTTATAGTCGTTAAATGATTAATGATTGCCTTCTTGAGACGTGCATGTTACATACCTATATAAAGACTAAATGAATATGATTTAAGAAAACACAAAAAAAAAAAAAAAAAAATTATAAATTTATCGATTTGAGTGATTTATCATAGAAGTAGATTTTGATAGATGTTTATACTCACATTTAAAATAAAACGGAAGAAAACAAATTCCAATTGGATGCCTACAAATTTCTCTTCACTTTCAGCCAAAGACAAAGATAATCAAGAAAAGGAGCAAATCTTTCCGCCTCATTTAAGAGCTAAACTCAAACAGGCCATAACGCAATTACAATCATTAATTGAAGTTCAATCATCTAATGATATTTGTGGAATTAAGGAAATAATCAAAGATTTACTAAGCGATCCAGCTGCTCTACCAGGTTACACTACATTAGAAAAACTATGTGATTTGGATAAAGATGAAATCAAATGGCAAATGATCGTACATAAAGAATATAACGATCTTTTAAATTCCATCTGTCAATTATTTAATAGATATTGGCCGCCAAAGGAATTAACCTCAAACGATAAATATATTTTAAATATATTTAAAATCGATTATAATTTCAATTTTATCTATGAAAATTTTACATGTTTAATTATAAAATTGGATAAGTTACCAGAAACAATAGTAATCGTATTGGAATATTTGATAAATGATGACGAACTGTTGGCTATAAGTTTTTTACATATTTGCAAGGAACGAGCAATTTTATTGGAAAAATACAAGGATAACAATAATAAAAATATAACGGAACAAACAAAATTACAAGAATTTGAGGAAAATGTGACCAACTATTTGCAATTATTAATCAGTTTACCGAATCGTATAGCAAATCAACTTTTGGGAAAAATGTCATCGATTTTTACACCCATTTGTTATGGAAAAATATTAATGCAACATTTTTTGAAAGCTTTATGGTTTTTAGTGCATTTGGAAGAATTTAAAGAGGATGACAATTTTAATTTACAATTCCTTACTGATCTCTTAAATCGAATTGTTTATGATTTATGCACCGATTCGCCAGAAGATGCAAATATTTTATTATTATTTCAAATATTGGAAGAAATGGCCAAACGCCCATTATGTGGACGGATTATACAATTAATTTTAATTAACATAAGTAATAGATATTCTACAACAGCTTATCGTTTAGCTTTAATTATGTTAAAGAATAAAATCAATATATATCTATTACTAGGACCGATCATACAATACGACAACACTTGGCAGTTATGTTTCATGCATAAACTAACATTGCAAAGAATTCCGGAAACTAATCAAGCTTTGTTAAGCTTAGTACAGTATATAGCGAGAGTGGATGAACAAATGTTAAAACGACTTTTTAAGCTTTTATTGGATACGTGGTCAAAGCGTATAGTTTTACAAAAATTATCTCATAAAGAACATTTTAGTTTATCGAAACTATTATTATTGGCCGCTAAAAAACTGTATGATTTGAAGGAAAATGGAAAATTTACACCAATAGATGAGACTGATATAAAGCGGCAGCTGCATGAAGGTTTACGAAACCATTTAGAATGCGCTGATCATAAGCAAAGATACATCGGTATGAAAGTAGTGGAATCGATCTTTAATTGGTTAACAACAACGGATCCCGAAATCAAGGAAGAAGATCTTTTAAAATTCGATTATAATTCTATTATGGGTTCTTCTACGGGTGAATTAATTCAAGAGCTTGATAAGTTGTTGGAAAAAAGTGATTCATTTAACGAAGAAGAAATACATTTTAAACCGCAACGTTTAGAAGAGCTTTTGAAAGAATTTTTAGAAACTAAAGCGAAATTCACAATAGAATCTAAGACGCCTTCGTCAAATAAAATTACTGAAGTTTCTTCTTCTTGTTCTTCCCCGAAATTACCGTCACCATTATTCGCCTTACCATCAGCCTCACCATCAACTAGCAAAAGTGATTGTATGCTATCAAATTTGGACTCAGATGATGACGAAGAGGATGATTTGCAAGCTTATGATATGTCTAATGATATACCACAATATCTCGAGAAGCGTCCAAAATTTCTACTAGATCTTCTTAGCACTTTGAGTACAAAATGTGAGAATTATGAAATATTTTCAGCTACACTTTCAACGGCGGAATCATTGATTCGGACTCAACTCCCATTTTCGGATACATCAATGGCTTTGGATTTAATGGCAATATTTATAAATCTGGATATGCAATTTTTCTATGAAAACTTCGAGGAAACTAAATTCAAATGCTGTGTTGCTATTTGTGTTAGCCATCCAGCTGCTTGCGCCGAATATATTTGTCGCGAATTTCACAAAGACAACTCCCATTACAATGCCAATCTGAGAATTATAATGTTACAGATTTTATCTCAAGCCACTAAAGAATTATGCGGCGCTATCGCTATTGCAGATGAAAATGCTTCTTCTATCGAAGTAATAAAACCGATACGAAATTGGAAACCAGAAATACGTAAATTTACTTTTGCTAACGAACATCGTGAACGTTTACTTGAAGCTCGTAAGATTATTCGGCAACGATTACGAGAGAAGACTAAACGTTATTGCAGCAAATCGGCAAAGACTAAAGATAAAGCTAAACCAAATCGATTTCATTCAGTTGTCGGTACATTTTTCTTTTGCTTGGTTCGTGGACAGCGTACTAAAGAAATGTTGTACACAAAATATGATCGTTTCGCTCATGATATTGATACGATGTTATTGATTAATTTTATGCATACTCTTTCCATTATCGTTATGGGTGCGGAGAATAGTCCTTTAATATCATCGATAGCACGTGAAGTGTTTGATCTTTGTTCTTTTACTCGATTTAGTCCTGAAACATCGGTACGTTTGGTCACTTTAGAGTTATTGGGTATTACCTTGACTGCGACACCTGACTATCTAATGCTAGAACAATTAAATGATCGTTTAATGGAATTAAAATATTGGTTGGAAGATTTCATACAATCTCCTCTAATTGGTGGTGAAAAATCTGAAGAATGCCGTGAAATTGCTACACAAATATTATCAACCTGTTATAAAATATTAACTCTTGAAGATTTTCAAAATATTTAAAAATATTTTTTAGTTATAAATATATTCAAACGAATGTTGTTTGTTTTGTATTTTTTTGTTTTCTTCTATCAAATAAAAAAGAAATTTCTAATTTTAGATTAGTTATAAGAGAGCGAGTCAACTTTTAATTCAATTATTTTTAGAAGTATTTAGACAAACCACATGACAATTTGAATGAACCACTAATTGTGTTACGTTATCAGATTTTTGAAACGACTTCATCAAAATATTCTTTTCATTTTCATAGGCGATGTTAACTATTGTAAGATTAGAATATTTTTCATATTTTAGGACCGACTCTGTCAAATCATGTCAGACAATTTTGGGCTTAAATGTTCTCAAGCATTAAATTAGATAAGAAAATCTATTTTCTTAATAGATTCCCTCATCTCTCCATATGTAGTATTCACACAATAAGCCCGTGTAGATAATTTATATCTATAAGTAGAGTTTAGTAGAAATTCCTGCAAAAAAAGGGGCAAGAATAAGTTTATATGGAAAAGTGTTCATGATCGGATTCAGGAATGAGAAAAGCTTTGTTACTTATTTATAAGATTTAATAATAATTAAATTAGAATATAAAATTTATCCATTGAATAAATTTCTGGGGCGAGGATTAATTGTAGTAGGACTTAGAAAAAGCGTGAAATTTTTAATTGACTTCAAAAATAAGTTTATATTGAAAAGTGTTCACGATCGGATTCAGGAATGAGAAAAGCCTTGTTACTTATTTATAAGACTTAATAATAATTAAATTAGAACACAAAATTCATCATCAATTGAATAAATTTCTGGGGCGAGGATTAGCAAATGTGTAGGACTTAGTAGTAGAACTTAGAAAAAAAAACGTGAAATTTTTAATTGTTTCCAGAAATAAGAAAAGAAGTTTCGCTACACATTTTCAATTGCTGTCTCGATATTCGTTTAAAGCTGATTTTTCATCTAAAACACTAATGAATTAATTGATAGAAAAAAAGTTGTGCTCAAAAACCAATATTTATGACGTTGGTAGAGTATGTTTTCAATACAAATGGCGTGTGACCGCCTTGTAACACTTATCGATAGAGTATAAATTTTCCAAGCATCAATTACACCCTATTCCTTTCTTCTCACTTCTTTCTAGCCATCACCGTGCTTATACGGATCTTATATTTAAAAAAAAAAAAAATTAAAAAAATTAAAAAAAATTAAAAAATTAAAAAAATAAACAAAAATACACAAAAAAAATTCTGTTTGCTTTTTCAATAGAGTTTTCTTTTTCAAAGGCTTCATTCAATATACGCAAACAC
>KK351046.1:162677-184914 GCA_000671755.1 Glossina brevipalpis
TTTTTTTAAATTTTCTTTAACTTAAGAAACAAAAGAAGAAAAAAAATCGTAATAATAATTATAAACTAAAAGTATCCTAACCGCAAGAAAGCCTTTGCTATCAACTGATATCTACGCTATATAGTTCCATTTCATTTAATTTGAAAATATTTAAAAAACAAAAAAATATTTTGATTTAAATTTTATTAAAATATTTTGTATAGACTTTTATTATGTTTACTGCTTTATAATTTGCTACTACCGTAGAAACATTATATACATACATACATTGTATTACATATTCGCTAAAATGCTGAATTAGTTTAAATGCTTTAAAGCTTAAGTTTTATATATGTTAACACGATTCACACAAATACACGATTAAATACTTAAAAAAAAAAAAAGAAAAAAAAACAAAAAAACAATTACAATTTTATTTTGATTTTATTTCTACTTTTTTCTTATGTCAGTCATTTCATCTATTTATTTATTTTTTAGGTAAATAACATTGGTAGTGGTGGTATAATTGACGGCCAAGGTTAAACGGACGATACAGAACATGTAAGATTACCATGACTTGACTTACTTAGTGGTTTACGATAATCACTTAAAAAATAAATTAAAAGCCGCATGATATAAGAGAATTAAATAAAAATGAATATTGATTAGCAGCAGTTTATATCTACAAAAAGTTGAGTTACTTTTACAAATCTATCTTAGAAATCAGCTCTAAAAAAAGCTGCTTTTTCCTATGACCAAATTTTTGGAACATGACTTGATTAAGAACAAATTTAAATATTAAGATTGAAACAAGAAAAAGTTATGTTCTCTGTTTATTCGAATATTATTTTGCATTGCAGGGGAGAAAATCTTCAAGAGAATTTATTAAGACTGCATTCTTCGCGCGCGCGTTTTATTGTCAGTGAGTGGTCAAGTTAAGAGTACATGATATGATGTAGAAATTTAATGGGGAATCTACTTTCTTTAAGGTTGTTGGTCCAAGGTTCCCATTTAATAATTTAAATAAAGAAAAATTTAAGAATAAGACGACCATCGCTCCTATGCTCCTACTTTTGTTGATGTTCGTTATATAAGGCATGTAACTGTAGTTTACCGATTTACCTTATAATTGAATTTAATCTGATAATCAAAAAATATTAAATGATTGTATGAAATGAGTTTTTTTCCTAAGATCCCCCGGTTATGATTAGGTCGGTTTATATTAGTTTGGGGAAAAGGTAATCCATTATTTTCAATTCGAAATGTTAAATAAAGTCCTGAAGTTCTTATAAGATTGGATGGATTACCTTTTCCCCAAACTAATATATATATATTATGTGTGTACGCATTTCAACTGTTCTAACTTAAACGTTTGTTTACAAAATTAATGAATATTTTTCCACAGTTAATTGACTATTGCACGCAAAGCTATTTATAAAAGCTTTTAAGTAACGACAATAAAAAGACCAATGACAGCAATTACAAAACCGTTAAAAGCAAATGCAAAAAAAATTTATGACATAAGTATCTGCTGGCCAAGTTAAGGGAGTGGTGAATCTCGATTTTAGCGAAACACTTTTTGGATATCATTATAAGAGAATAGAAGGTCTCACTTGACCAGATAATAAGTAATCGATTATAATCAAAGATAATCAAAAAGGGTCCGTTAAAAAGAGCGGGGAGGGTAGATAGCTCATTACAAGTTGGTGCTGCTAAAGTTTCCCGGGCGAGCTTTGCTACATAGAGGCGAACTTTGTTATATTGAAAACTCTCAATAATATGACTTCTGTCATATCTCGACGGTGTTTCTCCCCAACTTTGCAAGTAATTTTGTGAGCGTTCCCTAATGATGATTCCATTCGGCACATCGCTTTTAAAAATGGATTCGATTTATACTTGCAAATATTGATGTGTCAACCTCGTGACTTCCACTGTATCCGACAATTTGTCAAGAGCATACAAATGGGAATTCATCTTCTTCGCGGCTTTCTCCAAAACTGCCTTCAGGTCCTCAACCGTTAATGTGGTTCGGTTCCAATCTTTGACCAAGAAAATGAGTGGCACGTACTCATACTGCAGTCTAGTACTTGCGATATCTGACGTGCTTATCTTCATTTTCAATGTTATCTCCTTCCGCATTCTTCAGCATTGAAAACTTCCTCTTAACGTGTTTCACTTGGATTTGCTTGTCTTTCACACTAAGTTCTTCAGCAATATTTTCACCCAATCTTCTTCTATTCGTTGGGGAAACGCCTGCTGGGTCCAAACGCTGTGATGCCGCTTCAGCGCGTTGGTAATTTGAGATTGTAAGATTGCATTCATTACTGGAAACGAAAGATATGACAGAAATCAATGTCTCCTATATGACATGGGTCTGATGCCGTCTTTCAGTTGGTCACTTCACCTTTTATTCACGTTTAATTTTGTAAATATAGTATAACGTAGTAAGTTTAGCCTATGTTTCCTTTCACGGGGGCAATTCCCGTTTTTATCTTCGGATATATGTATATCTCTCTAAATTCCTTCCATAAAATGTTTTTAGAGTAAAACTTTCGGCTGTGATGGCAGGTCGTAATTAAGGCCTCCCCTTTCCTTGCCTCCTTGTCCTCTTTCGATCTCTCGTGAATTCATTTATCCATTTGATAAGTGTATAAGTGCATACGTTTTCCTTTGGTGTTACTAGTATCCTGGCGTTGCCTCCCAAGTAGCTATGATATCTACTATCCCTTCGTTTATCTACTAGATATCTACTATACTTCGGTTGCCATATCATTTCCGGAAACAGTTTGTTTGGTAATTGTGGTTATCGCTACTAAGCACGTAGGTAGGATGGCTCTAAAGTTGTTGAAAACACTTCTTGCAACAAGAAAAGGGTGATTGTTGGCTTCTGGAAGTTTTCTTCCATCTCCCGATGACAGGTATTTCATCTTGTCCCCTCCGTAATTATAACATCCATCATTGTTCACAGTTCTGTTGTCAAAATTTATTCTTATTATATATTTATATTTATATCTTGTCCTACGCTTTATATTACCCTCTATGAAAGAGATTCAAATTTTCCTCTTTCACAGGGAGGCCATTTCTCTACCAATCAAGATTTTAGCAATTTGAGGTTCAGATTTTCCCGCATAAACTATAGCATCGGTAGGTTGCCTCCGTATAGTTATACTCATCGTTATCGGCATACTTCCGTCCTTCCTTTCCTGCCTCCCGTTGTACGTTCTGAAAATGAAGCACTTTGTTCTACAGTGCTTTCTTCTCTTCCTCCAGTTTAGCAATTTTGGACATCAGCTTCCTAAGTTTCTTATTTGTTACTCTTGCTGCAGCATATTCCATTTTTCTTTTCTTTTGGGCCTTCCTCTTCCGATAACTGCATAGGCCGTCGTTGTTGCTCTTCTTCATTATGATGATCATCATCTCCTTCTTCTTCTTCAAGGTCCCTGTTGATTACCGTTGCAGCAGATTCCATTCTTCTTTTCTCTGTTGCGTAAGTGTAAGTTTTTTTTTCCTCTCCGTATAGTTCCATAGGCTCAGGATCATCATATTCGTCTTCATCACATTCGTCTTCAAGTTTCAAATCGTACGGGAAGAACTGCTTCCATTCATCGTGAACCGACCCGGCTGGTGATGATTCAGCAGAGGTTTGCTATAGATTAATGGAAGGTACTAAGCCTTCCTTTATGTGACCTATATAACAAGCCTTCTTCCCCCATGGAAAATAGCGTTCGCATATAAAGACATGCTTATATTTAAGAACAAATAAAATTGAAACATCTAATCCAAGTTGGTAATTTTAAAAATAGATTCGACCTATCTGCGTATAATACTTGAAAATGTTGGTGTGTCAACCTCGTAGACAGTACTGTGCCTATAACATCATACATAAATTGTTATCTAAATTTTATTACAAATAACCAAACAAAAGTCATTCAAATTTAGAGCTTCTCTGAGCTAAGTAATACTGATCATATGCTAGCTGGACGTTAAGTTCAGATAACGAATCTTGTGTATCGTGGCCAAACCAAGTGTTGCGAAAAAAAGGAATTTGTTTTGCGTGATTCCTTGGTGAATACCAACACCTTTCCAACGACGTATAGGTTATATCAAGTTGCTTTCTTCCGAAACGGAAGAAAATCTTCATAGATCTTGAGATTATAGGTATTTACAGTTCGGCTAAGGACAAATATAAGTTTTGTTTTTGTCATTTTCATAATCAACTCATATATATATACATATAAATATATATATTTTTTTTGTTTGTAAAAAATTAGCTTTTAATTTCAGACTTTTATCTGCAGTATTCTTGAACGTTCGAGAAGAAACTTAATCAATTCATATAATTTAAATTTTTTCAAAATACTTGTATGAAAAAAATGAAAACTACACTGCCGCCAAAAAAAAAAAATAAATAAATATTTATCTATATATATATATATATATATATATATGCAATAATAATATGTATACAAAAATACGATGAAATGTGCAATAAGAAGTATTATATAAAGATAAATTACTTATTATATATAATTATATGATATCCGTAAATACACATCAAATATTCTTTCCCACGAGCATATTTTTATACAATAAAATTAAATTTGAAATAAAAAAAAGTATAAAAATAAAATGTTTCTATAAGCGATATGCTTTAGAAAAAAAGTGATCAAAAATTGATCAAAGTCAGGGTTTAGAGACGCACTGACCATTAATTTATTTCCCTTAAACGTGAAATAAATTTTTCATGCATTCGTAGGGTACAGATTGCATTTATAATCAATATCGGTCATTGACTTTAACCCTTTACCTTTCCTTTGCTTTAAGCATTAACTCATCCGTCGACCTGGACTCGATATAAATTCAAAATTATTTAAAACTAAATTCCTTTTTTTTTTTTTTTTTTTTTTTTTCCCAAGACCTAAATGTGTGATATTTCATTAGGATTGATGAGTATTAGGTATAGTTACGATCACACGCCTATCATAATAATTAAAATATCATCGACACTCTCGGTATTGAACACGAGTATGGCGATCTGATAGTTGAACAAACTTCTTATGTACTAGACTGGAGGAATTTGATTTTTTTGAATTGAATTGAATTGTGAATTGAATTTTATAAAATTATTTTGATGTTATTTTTTTTTTGTTTCTTAAGACTTTTTTCTTTTATTCTTTTTATTTATTATTCTTTTGCAACTAATTTGCTTTTTTTAATGCTTTTCTTTTGCGTGTGAAAATTTATTATCCTCCTTTACCTTTGTTTTCTAAGGCTTTCACAAATTTCCTCCTTATTTTTTTTTTTTTTTTTTTTTTTTTTTTATTACTTTTTTAATATACTTTTATATTTTTCATCTTCTTGATAGAATACAGAATTCTCTTCAACCAAACGTTTCCATTTAATTGTCAATTCCTTATAATCGGGACCATTTCCACCTAATTCTTTAGGTAAATTATTACATTTTATAGTGCAGTCACGTTTCTGTACAAGAACACGGGAACGCATTTTCGATGTCATAAACATGCGGAATGTATTCAATATCAAATTAACTTGAATTGGTGAATTAACGAATTCCAATTTTTTCGGTTGACAAGGATAAGTTTGCCAGCTTTCAACGGATCGTTTAATTAATATAGGACTCAATTGTAATGCATGACCCAATTGAACGCCATTCATATCAAAAATGGCAACGATACCGCGAGCGCAATTTTCCATTTCCATACGCAATAGTAAATCTAATATCATTTTGCTTACTTTGAAGACATTATTTTGTGTATGCAATTTTGGATCGTGTACCGCTGTACGTACCACTACAACTTTGCGTTGTTCATCATCTACTCCATCAATTGGTAAAAAGACACCTAATTCAAGCAATTGTTGTACTTCAGGTAGAAATGGATTACGTTGAGAAAACCATTCTGGACGTTCGGCACGCATTTGATAGAAACTAAACACACAGACATAGAAAGAATACAAGAAAATCAGTTTCCAATTGAATTCGTCCATTTGTTTAAGTAACAGAAGAAACATCAATTTTGTAGACTTTTGTTTTGGTTCATCACTTCACAAATAGCAGGTAAAACCTGGACAAAAATCTATACAAAATCTTTTATTAGGACCTTACATTGAAAGAAATGATATAAAAAATTCATGGATAATTATTTGGAGGTAAACGGGAGAAAAAGAAAGAGGTTAAAGCTGAACGATTTTGAAAAGGAAGAATACTGGATAATGGATTGAAGATCCGTATCAGGTAGTTAAAGCAACAGCAAAGATTGTCGTCAATGCTTTTAAACGTTTGAAAAATATGTCAATGAATCGAAAAGAAAGAAATTCAATATCATATGAATTTAAATCAAGGGAAGTAGAACTGTGTTCTTGTCTGTAAAATTTTGCATTAAAGACGTCGCGTTATGGTTGGCGATGACGTTACTATAACTCTAAAAGCACAAATTCTTGACCATATTGTAGCCAAATGCAATATTGATCCCTTTAAACGGATCCTGTGTACTTGGAGACCACATGTGTGGTTTACAAATCCTTTAACAAAAACGACTGTTATCAGTAAAATAATACCAGGAAGTACTTTTTTTTCACACTACGGCTCCAACATTCGTGTCTGCTGTGGCTCACTTTTACTACTCACATTCATTTCATTCGAAACAGAGCTATTCTCGTAAACTAAGCAAGGGTTCTTGAAAAACGATTCAGATTTTATTTTAATGTTAAAACAAAGCCGTTGTTGTTTCGTCAAAGAATATATTATTTTTTTTACAAAATGGAGAAAATGAAGTCTAAGTACGGGCACTATTTTCTTAAATATAGAATAAAAACGCTTTTGAAGAAAAAAAAAAAACACGAAGGAAATTAATTCAACACTCAAGAATTTTTGATCATAACACTCTATATATATGGAAAAAAACTTCTGTTAGATTAAAATTTTAAAAAATCGTAGTAAACAAGTGTCTTTTAAAATTCTCATCATCGTGAACAATCGTTTAAAGTTAATATTAACTTGATAGAGTGACATGTGTCTTACCATTTGATCTTCTTTTTCGTGCGTTCCAAATCATATTTGCAACTACGTAAAAAAAATGCTAAGTTATCGTAATCCATACGAGCGTTAATGCTCGGATTGTCCGTTAACCATTTTAATAGCATTTGCATTTGTACCGCTATTTTAGCTGGATCAGTATCAAGGCAAGAGATTTTATTAGAATTTTGTAAAAACATTTTTACACGCAATAAAGTAGCAATTAAAATTTAATCAATGATATCAAATGATCTCAATTTATATTAAAAGTTTATTTATTTGATTTTGCTTATCAGCCGGCACTTTCGTTTACAATAAGAGCACTAACAACATTAAATCGACCTCAACGAAGTTCTGTCAGCGAATGACTAACGAAAAATAAAGGTTAAAATACTTTGTCCAGTCTTCTTGTATATGCTCTCTCAGTTTATTGTTGATATTATGTAACGTAAATCGCCTTAATACCTTTATAGGCTGAATATTCTGCTTTTAAATCAATTTTTCGCTTCATCGCCGCGAACTATAGAAGGAGAATATGCATTTTAAGAGATATCTATTTATCTGAGCTTTTAGGACAATATAATTGATACAGCTTGATTAGCTATTATAAGAAATTGTTTGATAGTTTCATTTAATTATCTGTTATAAGTGATATCGTAGAAAATAAAAACAAAGATTTTATTACTCTGATCGTATTATGACTGTGAGAGTTCTTTTGAGAGAGAAGATGAAGTATGCTTGCGAAAGTTTTTGTGTGTGTGTATGTGGTCGCATATAACATATAAATTACACTTTTACTAATATTTTCATCAATTACAACAATTTTAAATTGCTAAATATTAGGTCACAATCGAAATTTTAATTTCAACGATAATAATTAAACAGCAGAAAATAATAATAAAACAACAAAACACCACCGAACATAATTTACTGACCGTTAAAATTATGATAAAATTCAGAATAATATTAGACAATTTCGTCTATTAAAACTTATACTATAGGATTGGGAAATACCATCCAGTGAGCGTATGCATATCTATTTAAACGAAGATAATGAAATGGTTGTAATACTGCCTCCTGCCTGCTCTATAAAGTTATTACAAAAACGTTGTGTTGCATTACTCTGAACAAATAAAACAATTAGTTGTTTTCTATGATGTTTGAGAAATTGTTCACATAATTAGGGTTTGTTTAAACAAATATTTATTTTTTTTTTTTAAATGCAAGTACATACGTTCTGCTGACAAAAGTTAGCCATCTATGCATTCAATAAATTTCCCAAAAAAAGAAAAAGGAAATTTAATAAACTTCACTGCTTATAACCTCTCTGTTTTTGTGAATACATACATGAACTTTTCTATTGAATCATGTCTTGTATAAGCATGTGTTATACTTACTTTAGCTTTCAGAAATCATATGGACGTAAACAAACACGTATTGTCTATTTTGCATAAGAATATGTGTTATACCTACTTTAGCTTTCAGAAATCTAGTTCGAATGAATTGATTAATGATCAGATAAATATAGCTATGGAAACTCGGGAAAATGTACTTTCACAAAGACATGCTTTTATAAGCGTCTGCACATTTCTTATCTAGACCGTAAATAATATTTAAAATACGATACAAAAACTGTGGTCGTAGTGGTTGTTATTTAATGTAGAGAAATCTCTTTGTGTTCGCATGCATATAAAAACTTCTATTCCCTTATATTTACACACTTTGAAAAACTACGGCAGCTCTTTTGACAGACACAAAAACTTATTAGTAAAATAATTCCGCGCCACCTTTTTTCGTTCGTTCTCTTCTTTCACCGCCAACAATCAATCGAATAGTAAACGCTACTAAAATAAATAGAAAGTTTTTTCTGATTTTCTATTAAAAAGTTTAAAAAATTTTAGCGAAATTTTTCAATAGAATAACTTGCAGTAAATGGAAGAAGATACGGGTCTTAATGATGTTAATTTAAATCTTCAGTGCAAAATTTGCGGTGAAAACCAATTTAGAAAAAAATCAGGCTATTATTATTGCTTAGAATGTGGAACAAAACAGGATGAAGTGAGACTTGTTGAGCGAGAACACGATGAAGGCTTAAAAGATGACATTCGCCACATTAGAAAGCAGACAATTCACACTCCTGAAAAGGATAAACGTATGGCTTACTAAAATCTGTAATTATATGAAAGATATGAAATATTCGCCTCAATATTTGCTTTACAGCAACATTAACATCTTGGGAATGTTACAATTATATACTTTATGGTTTGGTTCAAGAGTTACTATCCTATGGAGTCAAGGAGGAATTAAAATTAATGTCACTTCAAATTTGGGCAGCTTATCTTAGACGCATGCAAGTAGCATTCTTTAGTAAAAATACGGTTGAATTACCAAAACTGGGTGTGCGTTACTTAAAGAAGTAATATTTTAAAATTTTTTAAAATGAATTCTTTGATTTTATTTAAGTAATTACATCAATTTTAGTGACGCTGAAACTATTTACAATCAACAACGTGCAAGGAAACGAAAACGTAAAAGTTCTGGTGGTTCCAGTCTTGCCAATAGTAGCAGAAATTGGCGCAAAAGTAAAGTGAGTTAAGTTCACTACCAAAAAGAAATGTAGGGTGTTCATAATTTACTAAGATTAGTCCTTTAAAACGATGCTGTTATAGTTGAAAATTAAAGGTTTTGAAAATTAGCTAAAGAATTGAATTTCAATTTTTTGTTTTTTAAAAATTTAAAAATTACAATTTTTCGCTTTATTAATCTTAGAATTCACGATTTTCATCTTCAGCATTGTCATTAGGTTCTCTATCTTGGTTATTTCGTATTACGTTTGATATTGTCGATAATACAGAGTCAAATAAGAAAAGCAATCCCAGAGTACGAGTTTGAGGATCGGAAGTATTTACTGCCTCTTCGAGAAAATCTTTTTAAAAATACATTAAAATTCGGTTATAAAGTATAATTTTTTTCTTTTTTCCATTACGTACGATACCTTCTAATTCTTCCGGTGTTAAGCCTACATCAAATTCATTTTGTCCACTAACGGTAGCTGCTGCATTTGTATAATAAACACAAGTGAATACCAATGCGATCAGAGTTAATAATATAATGATACGCATCTTCTTTTTTAAATAGTATTAGAGCTTGGATTGTTGAAAAGGTTTCTTAACAATGTGATGTATAATTATTCTTTAAGAATTCTTTTATACTCGAAATTTGTATCAATAGTTGAACTAATACTAATTAACATATTTAATTAAGTATTAATTTCTTGATAATAACCGAATTAATTTGTCGATAGATAACAACGAATATTAATGAAATTAGGTAATAGTAGCATTCTTATGACCAGAGAATAGAAGTATATTTTGTTTATTATACGCTACGTAACACTGAGGGATCGAGAGAATCCCTCTCGGTCTGTTCTGGGAGTTCTTCAAGTCGCAAAAAATTGACATAAAAAATGGACATTTAGCAAATGATTATAATAATATATCACAAATAAAAACTGAAAAATGACGATACTATGCTAAAAAAGAGCATAAAAAATAATAAAAAAAAACAAAAAAAAAAAATACAATTTCACCATTGTGTGGAAACTGTGGCAAATATTGTCCTGAAATGTATGCTGGTCAGTCTATTTGCTTCCTATTCGAACTATTCTATTCTACTCGATTCAATCATTCATAAATTCCTCATCGTGCCATTCAATCATTCATAAATTCCTCATCGTGCCATTCAATCATTCATAAATTCCTCATCATGCCAGTCAATATTTGATAAATTCCTCATCGTGCCATTTAATCATTTATATATTCCTCATCATGCCAGTCAATATTTGATAAATTCCTCATCATGCCATTCAATCATTCATAAATTCCTCATCGTGCCATTCAATCATTCATAAATTCCTCATCGTGCCATTCAATCATTCATAAATTCCTCATCGTGCCATTCAATTATTCATAAATTCCTCATCATGCCAGTCAATATTTGACAAATTCCTCATCGTGCCATTCAATCATTTATATATTCCTGATCGTGCCAGTCAATGTTTGATAAATTCCTCATCGTGCTACTCTATCTGCTCGAATTGCAAACTTGCCTCTTACTTGGTAGATATTAAAAATACATTACAGGAGAGGAGTAAATGTAAGAAATTTTCAAATTTCATTATTTTTAATAGCAATCATAATTAATTAATTAATTTAATATGTGCATTTCTTTTTTTCTTTTTATTCAGCGTAAATTAGATGAATCTTTGTATTCAAATGTTACTGCTACTGGTACTGCTACTTCTGCTTCATTTAGTAATTCGTCATCGGGCACGAACTCGATGCGACCAATACGATTATGTTTTAGTAATAAAGCACGTAAAAGTCTTAAGAAAACTATGCCTAAGAAACATGTAGCGAAACATGAAGATGATGATGAAAATTTACTCGATTGTCATAAGCAGCCCAAGGTCACGGACTTACATCGCTTAGAGCATATGGTTAGTGTATTGAGTATTAAACAGATTTACGCTATTATCGGTATTGCGTTAAACTTGATTGAAGATGATATGCAACTGAGTGATTTGGTGCGCTATATACAAGAAGGTCATATTAGCACGAAAAATGTTTTGCAATATTTTCCAGAAAATATAGCGCGTAACGGTATTGAGATATTAAAAAAAATTGATTTTTACAAGTACCCCGATAAGTATACAGATAAGGTGAGGTTTTTGATTAAAATTTTATAAATTGTTTTTTTTATACCTATCACTTGTACTTCACTTAAAGAGAAAGAGAGAGAGAGAGACTTTGTAAATCTTATAATGGAAGTCGATATAGTTATATTCTTTGGATCGTCCGGTTTACTGATATATCATGCGTATCATTTGAAAAGTATATTCAGGAAAAATTAAAATAAACCCATAAATAAACCCAATGCTACCATACTAACCTTTCTTTTTAAATTTTTTCTTATGTGCTTGTAGGCTCGTTTAATTAATTGAGAAGTGAATTGAGAATAGATTTTGTGTTGGTGGATCAAATTCATCATGTGTTTCGAAAAGTTCAATTCACCCATACCAATACTTAAATCCTAGTCTTATTTCTATAGTGAAGAAAGGACAAGTTTTTTTGATTAATTGACTTTAGCTGATTTTATAAAATTTTCTTCAGTTTTGTGCTACCGCACATCCAACCTGTTAAAAAGAGCGACTATCAATTCAATCAATCAATATCTGATTCAATTACCAGCGCGGTAAACTATATTTTAGTTACAATTGATGTGTGTTTGTGGCTTTAAGTGAAGGCATAACATCTACCCCCAAACCCCCCTCTGTCTCTCTCTCTCTCCCTCCTTCCCTTCCTCCCTCCCTCTCCCACTCTCTCTCTCTCTCCCCACTCTTTCTTTCTCTCTCTCTCTCTCTCTCTCTTTCTTTCTGTCTCTGTCTCTTTCTTTCGCTCTCTATCTCTCTCTCTCTTTCTTTCTGTCTCTGTCTCTTTCTTTCGCTCTCTATCTCTTCGTCTCTTTCTTTCGCTCCCTCTCTCTGTTCCTCCCTACCTCCCCCCTCTCTCTCTCCCTCTCTCTCTCCCTCTCTCTCTCTCTCTCTCTCTTCCTCCCTACCTCCCTCCTCTCTCCCTTTTCCTCCCTACCTCCCTCCTATCTCTCTCTCTCTCTTTTCCTCCCTAGCTCCCTCCTCTCTCTCTCTCTCTCTCTCTTTTTCTCTCTCTCTCTCTCTCTCTCTCTCTTTCTGTATCGAAAATGTAATGATAATAGTTTAAACAAGTTTCGAAACAAGTGATGGGTATTAAGAATTCCAATCCAAGAGAAGAAGTTTCATATAATTTCTTATTTCTTTTTATTATATTCTTATTCTTTATTTTTTTTCAGAATTTAAGAGATCATATAAGTTTACTTTGCAAAAATATTGGCATTAAAAAATTTAAATGTCCCAATATGATCAAATTAGTTCAACGTTACGTCGAGGAATTATCTTTACCGGCTGATGTAGCGACTTTTGTTGAGCGTTTAATTAATATATACCCACCACGTTTCGAAATACGTGCTGCGGTCAGTTATCCACAATATGAGGCAAGAGCGATGGCTTATATAATATTTGTTTTGAAATTATTATTCGGTTTGGATGGTCATAAAGAAAAATTGATATCGAATAATGCAAAACTTATTAATAAAAAAATTAATAATTTCAATAAATCTTGCAAAGAAAATGAATTCCCACTATTCGTCTGGAGCGATTGGGTGCAATACATTGAAATGCGTAAAGTTTTAATATCGCAGTTCAGTTCGGATTTTTGCAAGCAATTTAAACAAACACCCAGTACAGCTCAATTGTTGGAACAAATGCATGATGAGATCAAAGAACGTGATGAGCTAACTGAACTTGTAATCGATGATTTAAATATTTCATCAGCTCGAATGCATTTAGATGTTTTTAGAACTATATTTAAAGATATTACGGGAAAAGAGAAAAATTCAATAGATCCATTAAATATAAAATTTTCGCCAACCTATAAGCCTGCTTCCACATATTTAAATACTATTCTGTTATGTTTTAAAAGTAATCCAAAGATATTCGAAAATCGAGGCATTGAAATACCGTCATTCATGCAAATTGATCATAAACAATTCAATATTAAAGCATTTATCGAAGTCCAACCATTTGTAAAATATTTTGCTAGTAAAGGTTACAAATTGAATGTTATAGAAGTGCCCGTTACAACCAATCGTAATTATGTTGGAGTATTTCGTCCGCCTGTAACTGCATCACGTGGAACAGAGGCACGTTGCTTACGAGTTCAAGCGGCAGATTTTAATATAAGCAAAGAAAAATGGGAAAATAGTATAAGGAATGAAGTGGTCGCATCAACTGATGATTTAGAATTCAAAAAAGAATTAGAGAATTATCAACCCGGCTATCTAAAGCGTCGAGTGAGTGCTACGAAAAGAAATCAATTAAAAACTAAAGAAAAATTTATCGAATCTAGAGAAGAAGAGGTTAGTTTTCTTTACTTTTTATTAATTATAAAAAGAAAGAGAGAGAGAGAGAGTGAAAGAGAGAGTGAAAGTATATTTAAATTTTCATTTTCCTTAGATTCCTCCGGAAGAACTAATGTCTTCATCTTCGAATGTTAACAGTCACGATTTTGATGCGATGTCTTCATTTGATATCTTAAATGAGAATAATATGACACCATTGGATGGCAATTTTGCTAACGTTCTATCTAAGCCTCGTCGTCATTTAGGTAAATTGCATATTTTGCAAAATTTAAATGATGAAGAAAAACTGCTTAATGAAAAACCCTTCGATGAAATACAATTGGATGCAATAAAGGAGGAGACGTTCGAAGAGGAGAAATCTTTACATTTCTTAATATCTAATATGGATTGTTGGTTACTTATGGGTTATATATTAATGTTAACGAAAACTCAAAAGCAACAATTACGAGATAAATTTTCTCGTTCATTTTGCTGGCTATTGGATACATGTGCGGAAACTTTAGGCGTAGATTGGTCCATCGTTTACGAACAACTGCTAGTTATTGAGCTTATGTTTGGTAAAGGTATTGAAAGTTTAGATAATTTCGATGGTTCCATACATTACAAATTCAATAATCCCATTAAAGATATTAATATGATAATAAATACCTATCGGGAAATATGGTAGATATAAGCATGCATGTATGTATGTATGTGTATGTATGTATGGATGCGATATTAAATGATTTAAAAAAAAATAAAAAAAGAATAAATTTTTGAATATTAATAGAGAAAAAAAAAAAGAAAAAGAGAAACTTGCCATCTGACTTATTTCATATTAATTGTTATTGTTTTGATTAACGTGCGCTCGCTTAGTCGATATATTCTTCTGCATCTGCCATAGGGGGTATCAATTCATCAGATGTTTACAGTAAAGAAATATGCAACCAACCACCGGGACATATATAAGCAGAGTAGAAGGCTAATGTAAGATAATTGCATTTATTTTTTATATATATTTAGCTGTTTAAATCGTTTTAATGAAATAAATTTAAAAGTCTGAAACAATTGCGCCATTTACTTTTTTCTGTTAAAGATCGGAAAATTGTAAAAATCAACTCAAAAAAGTTTAGCTGAAATTCTTAATTAATTAATCACAGATTTTTAAACGATATTAACGTCCTTTTTTATGCTTACTAGGATAACGGTATATTGATTTTGTCATATTGTTTGCAACACCTAAAAGAAGGATTCACCGATTCCATGCAACACATATATTCTTAGTCAGCATCAAATTTAGAATAGACTTAAGCATGCCCGTCTGTCTATATGATGTCAGTGGGAAATACTTCTCTGATCGTAAAAATCAAGATACCAGCATCAAATTTAGAATAGACTTAAGTATGCCCGTCTGTCTATACGATGTCAGTGGGAAAAACTTCTCTGATCGTAAAAATCGAGATATCAGTCTTAAATTTGACAGAAACTTTAGAAGTTCTTAAACACAGATTAATATTGAAAAAGTTTCAAATTGCTCAAAGGATACGCCTACAGTACAAGTAAGGTAAACTGAGAACATCTCCGTTTTCGAGAGGAAAAAAGTGAGTCCCTTACTGCTTATTCATTAACTATAGCTCTATAAAAGTTTTCAGGTGTACTTTATTAGCTAGACTATACGTATTTCTACGAAAATGCAACAATCGATCTAGCCCACCCGAAATAATAGGTATTTGATACTTGGAATATTTCAGTTTTTTGTGAAGAAATTTGTCACATCAAGAAGCAGGCTTCAAGATTCCCAAAAAAATATAAGAATTCTCAGTAGATATCAAATTCGGAATCCGCCTAGACGTAACTGTCTATCCGTCTGTCCATTGGTCTGTCTGCTTATCTGCATAATGGCAGTGGTAAACTTGTTCCCGACCCTAAAAGGGTTAAGTTTGACAAAAACATTGAAAATGTTTGCACATATGTTGATATCGAAAACGAGCCAAACTAGTCAAAGGACACGTCTACGGTAAAAAATAAATTAAAAACGGCTCCCCGGCTACTATTCATAGACTGTATAATCAAGATTTCCACATTATTTCATTCAAAATGGAAAAACTCGGCCACGCCTTAATAACATTATAAAGTGTCGAAATTAATTTATTTCAAATTTCTTTTTTTTTTTCGAGATAAAGGATTTGGCCATAGCCGCATTTTCTTATAATCATCTTCTCGTTTTTTTTTTTATATGAAATCAAATTTAGAATTAAAGCCATAATTTGATATAAATGGGAACAGAAAACCAAGTTTACTTTTAAAAATTAAAGGGGAAGATATTAAAGTTTCCTTTCAAAAAGAAAAAAATCTTAACTACGGTTTACATGTTTGAATCTGCAAAGCTGCCTTAAGCGTTTGCGTAATTTTAATAAAACTTTAAAGACATCATATGAGAGGGAAAGAGAGAGAGAGAGTGTTTGTTGAAGTAATGTGGAATACGACTGTGGACAATTCTTTAATAGAAATACCGGCATGATTTCTTCTTCTATATCATAGAGAATGTTTGTATGTGTGTGTGTATGTGTGTGTGTGTGTGTGTGTGTGTTAATGTTTACATAACATATTAAGTTTACGCGAATAACTAAATACATAACAAATCTATTTGTTACATAAGAGGACAACAAAATGAAGCGAATATTGGGCAGTAAAAGATAGTTTTTATGCCAAATATTATTTTGTTGTTGTTGTTGGTGTTGTTTTTTACATTTTTATACGATAAATTACTGGCTGTAAAAAGGGTGTATTAACTTTTCTTCATATGATGGATGATTGTCCCTATCAAAGAAGTAAAAGTCTTTGAATTGAATGCAATTTTTGTTACAATGACTCTGACCCTCAAAATGAATATTTCGAGCAATTTTAGAGGCTTTATAAGTAAAACTAAAAAAAAATATATAAATTTATACGATTAGAATAAGTTATTATGAGATAAATTAGTAATAAAAATTTGTAATAATTTGATGTAAAGTTTTTTCTTTTTGGTCTCAATTAAAGGAAGGAAGGAAGGAAGGAAGGAAGGATGAGAAGAAATAAAGACGAAACTCTTATAAAAAAAGAAGATTTTTGGAAAAATTCAAAAGTGTATACGAACGATGTATAGATAGTTTTCATTCGATAGGGTGTTTGTTAAATGATTGAACATCAGATCGAATGCAGCAAAACTTTTCATTTGGAAATGTACGAATATGATGAAAAAAATATAAAAATATAAAAGCGTCTTAAAGTCTGCCCAAGTGTCGATATCCTAAAAAGTATTTCAATATTATTATTTCCATGAGTTTTTCTTTCTTCTTTCGCTTTTATATTCATTTTCGTCAATCGTTTTCTTACAATCAAAAAGGGGAAAAGCAAAAAAAAAAAAAAAAAAAAACATTTACTTTATAGTGAAAAATGGAAGAAATTTTTTTCTCTCCTCCCAAAAATTTATTACCATAAAAATACTAAGTAGGTCATTAACACATACTATTTAAAATGTGTTTAATACGTACGTGATGTGTGAAAGTTTAATAAAAAAAAAAAGTTTTTCTTTTTTTTTTTTTTTTCAAAATCCCTGTTGACCAATTTGTCTTTAACAAATAAACTCGATGGATGTATGACCTTGTCCTTCAGAGCGTTAATCCTTTTTTTACTTTTATTTTTATTTTCATTTTTGATAATAAATGATAATGCGGCTGTTTTTGTGTGCATGCATATGTGTTTTTGTACTCATATATGCATAGGAAGAGAATACAGTTAATGCTTATGGTTATAAATTATTCGCGGGGTTCATGTCTATAAAAAGAATCTATCTCGCAACAGATAAATGAAAAGTGTGATATGACTGATAAAATAAAACTATACAAATAAATTTTGTTTTTTTTTTTTTGTTTTTTTTTTTAATATCTATCACGCGAATAAAATCAAAATGTGTATAATAGATTTTCTTTATTACTTGATTTATAAGCACAAAGCCGGCTTTAAGGGAAAAAAATATATTTGCGCCTCATTAGTATTAAAGAGAAATTTAATATTTTAATATTTTCTTAGTGAATTCCTTTGAAATAATTTAAACTATAAACATAATTAGCTAAAAATTATATTTTAAATTATATTTTAGCAGATAAAATTATGATTAATATTTACAAAGGTCGTCCAGAAATTTTGGTGTAAAAATAAAAGTTTTGATTAAATAATTAAGTCGTCTTCAGTTAATGATTTAAAAAAAAAAAAACGTTAAAAGATTTTTTCCATTTCAGTGTTAAAACTTAGAGGGAATCGATCTAGTTATGTCCGTCCGTTCGTCTGTGTAAGATAAATTTTTTGTTTCACAGTCCCAAAAATAGAGATTTCCGCTTTCAAATTTGACAAAAACATTGCAAAAGTTCCCGAATAAAAGTTAAGTATTTGAAAACAGATTAAAATGAAAAAATTGAAATTAAAATTAAAAAATTAAGAATAAATTTGCTTTTAAAAATGAAAAAAAGACGATTTCTTGTTTATTTTTGATTAAATGCAACAAATACAATAATAAAAGTGTTCTGCAGGATATCCTACAGTATCTACACAAAAAAAAAAAGAGGAATCAGGACCATCCAATATTGTGGAGTAAAGAAATTTTATTTTTCTTTTCAGCTTCTGCATAATAAAATTGGTAGGTATAAAAGATTCGACCACAATCGAATATTTTTTTTTCTTTTTTTGTTATAAAATTGGTAGGTATGAAGGATTCGATCACAATCGAATATAATTTTTTTTTTTTTATTAAATTGGTACCCAAGAAGGATTCGATCATAATCGAATATAATTTTTTTTTTTTTTTTTATAAAATTAATACCTATGAAGGATTCGATCACAATCGAATATAATTTGTTTGGTTTGTTTATAAAGATTTTACGAAAACCACAAATTCTTTAATTCACTTTTTAACGTGACTTTTCTCAATCAACATTTTTGAAAACTGTCTCAGATTTTCAGTAGATTTTAAATAATATTTTAGGAATTTTTTTTTTTCATATATATATATAGAATTTGGAAATAAAAATTTTTTTACAAAGACTGTTGAGTTTTTTTTTTTTATTTATTTATTTATTTATTTATTTTTTTTTTAATTTTTAAATAAGTAATTATTGAAACATTTTTTAATCCCTCATTAGAAAAACATTTGTAAAAAATTTACTTTCGTTTTTCATGAAAAAAAAAATTCGAAAAGATAAGCTATGATATCATATAGTAGTAACCTAAACGATAGTTATGTCAGATATTATGCCGCAATAACTCTTTTCTGTAAATTTCAATTTAATAAGCCTGAGGCATCCTTCCTAATGATTCAAATTGCAATTCAATTACATATTTAGATGTAATTATATTTAAGTTCTGATTTGGATTAATTTTTTTAATCATTATTATGAGAGGAGATTCTTAACAGTATAAATTTTAACAAATTTTTAATTAATTTAAATAAAATTTAAATAAAATGAATTAAAAATTTTTAAAATGATTTAAATATCCTTTGTCTTTCACTCTCTCTCTCTCTCTCTCTCTCTCGCTCTCTCACTCTCTCTCTCTCTCTGGTTCTCTATCTCTTCTATCATTAAACGTTGTTCTGCTGTTGAGGCTGCTGTTGCTGCTGCTGAGGTTGCTGCTGTTGCTGTCGATTTTGCAATTGACTCATTAAACTACTTAAAAGGAAAAGTAATCCAAATGTACGAGGCTGATGGTCAGTTTCGGTAGTAGTTACATCATAATCACCGATTAGTTCTTTTTTTTTTTTTAAGATAATATTACAAAAACAACAATAACAATAATAACTTAAGGGAATAAATTTTCATTTTCCATATGAAAAATACCTTCTATCTCCTCCTCTAGTTCATAATCCGTAGGATATTCAGCTTCCGTTTCAGGTTCAGGTTCAATAACATGACTTGCATTTGCGTAACAAAAAAAGGCGAAGCTTAATAGCCCCAAACTTAATAAAACTAGAATACGCATCTTTTCTTCTCGTTTTTTTTTTTTATTTTTTCTTCGTACTCAAATTGTTGTCAAAATGTACACTAAGCCTTAATGATCTGCAATTTGTGTGTGAACTGCATTGCAAAAATGTATTAAGATCTTTATATATATGTTTCGAATTCATTTCATAAGTAAACTCTAATTAGCATATTTAATTATTTATCAATTAACTAATTACAGGGCTAATTAATCAAGCGATTATTAGCAAATGAAAGCAAATATTATCCCGTAATAGCAAGCAATCGATATTAGAAGGGATTATTTTTTTAGCTCTAAAACCAGAGAGACACAGAGAGAGAGAGCGAGAGAGAGAGATAAAAAGAGTGCATGCATTGTTTATCTCATCTCTTTCTCTTGTAGAAATAACTTAAGATAAAAAAAAATTTTCTTTTCAAATAACTTTTTATTTTAATGAACTAAAAAGCACAAAAATACATTTTTCCTTATCATGAATTTTATAAATTCGAAGCTCGTGATTTTTGAATTGATTGTAAGGAACGGAAGGAAATGCTTCTTAATTTGAGTTGATACGAAAACTGTTAACAAAGTTAAGCGAGCTAATTGGGAGAAATTGCTGCGATCTTTATCTTTGACCTAAAGGATAAGATAAAATAAGCTAAATCGAGACCACACCAAGGTCATATTAACAGGCTTCTTCGATTGTAAGTGCTGTTATACATTATGAGAAATGTGACCAGGATCTATGTATGCGACAATGGAAACAACCAATTAATTGAGCGGTTATCGTGCAAAAGGTGAAGGATGGACCAAGATCGAAAAAAACCGAACCGTAGACTCAAGGTCATATTGAAAGCTGTCTTCGTTTACACCGGAAGCAACCGATCAGTCAAGCGACTGTCTTGCTAAAGGTGAAAGCTGCATCAGGGCCAAAAAAAAACAAAACAGTCACTCAAAACTCAAGATCATATTGATAGGTTTCTTCGAATATAGGTGCGTTGTGCATTATGGGAGATGTGACTAAGACTTCTATGCATACGACCCGGGAATCGAGCGAAAATCTTGTAAAAGGTAATGGCTGAACAAAAAGCGAAAAAACGCATCAAAGGTGCTTAAAAATCAAGATTAGGTTAAGAGTATTTTAGATTATCGTAGTAGTGCACTGCCCTATGAATTCTCTTCCAGACCTCTAACCAAACTATTAACAAAATTTGAAATTATTTAAATGTTATAAAAAGGTGTAGATGAAATTGTTTTTGAAAGATTAAAAAAATGATTTTTTTTTTTATAAACAAATTCATTCATCGATTTTTTGATCCCAATTGGGAAATGGTTAAGGTAGGAGTTACGAACTCATCTAAAAACTTTAAATTTTAATCATACTTTTATCCTTGAAAACATTCGTTAAGCTTTAGAAAGTATTGTAAACAGCTTTTTCAACTTCATTTCTGTATCGTCTATGAAAGTTTTATAAGAATTTTTTCATGAAAGTTTACACTTATGTTGTCCTTTTAGTAGTTAATGAAACATTTTTAAATGCTATCCAATTGCAAATAAGTCGTTACGTCATCATCATCATCATCATCATGATAATCATAATCGTCATCATAATCATCATCATCATCATCACCATCATAATCATCATAATCATCATCGTGATAATCATCATCATCATCATCACCATCATCATCATGATAATCATCATTATCATCATCATCATAATCATCATCATCCATCATCGCGATAATCATAATCATCATAATCATCATCATCATGATAATCATCATTATCATCATCAACATAATCATCATCATCCATCATCATCATCATAATCATCATAATCATCATAATCATCATCATGATAATCATAATCGTTACAAAAAACATCATCACCATCATAATCACCATCATAATCACCATAATCATCATCATCATCATGATAATCATAATCGTCACCATAATCATCATCATCATCATAATCACCATAATCATCATCATCATCATAATCATCATCATAATCATCATCATCATCATAATCATCATCATAATCAGCATTGTAATCATGATAATTATCATCATAATCATCATCACCATCATCATCATGATAATCATTATCATATCATAAAAGTAGTAAAACTACAACGATCGTCCTGCATAGCCGCTTATTTTACCCCTTATTTAGTCGTTCGTTTAAAATAGGAGCTGAGCGTATTTTGTTCGTAAATTTTGTTCGTAAATTTT